>JACEEZ010019277.1:325000-370000 GCA_016584305.1 Chionoecetes opilio | reverse complement strand
TTAATATTAAGTGATACGAGGCCTTGATTTGTTATCTCTCTCTCTCTCTCTCTCTCTCTCTCTCTCTCTCTCTCTCTCTCTCTCTCTCTCTCCGTTCCCGTCCCGTCCCACGCTAAAATAACGGAATTTTCATGACGATTAGTCGCAGAACGACCCCGACTGGTCGCAGTACGGCCCCGACAGGTCGGCGCCATGATTGGACCCTTCGGCGACGAGTTCCAGCACGGAGCCGAATTTTTCCGTGTAAAGTTTTTGAGTCACAGACCGGCCCCGAGTGTATAGAGCATGCACCACCCAGTCGGGATACCCCACTCGCGCCCCTTCACGACTCCCACGACCCGACGGCGACTGTCGGTACCTGACGGCAACCCACATGACCGGTGCAGACCACAGCATGACTCAGCAAGTCGTGACTGGTCGCCGTCGAGAGTCGTGAAGATGTGAACTCTCTCTCACTTAGGCTCTCATTCGGATCAAGATTTATATAGCGATTTATTAGAAAATTCGTTAACTCAGCATATTCACAAACCTACGACAGGTGACAACATATTACATCTTGTCTTTTCGACAAATGCCGATTTGGTTAGGAATGTGAATATTTAGCACTAGCGATCATCAAATTGTGTCTTTTGATATGAATCTCGAAGTGTACAGGGAAAGCGTTAGCGATGAACAAATTTTCCTGTATACATAAGATAACTTTGAAAGACTTAGGACGATTTTATCAGAAACAGATTGGAGCGTATTATCAGATGAATCGAATATAGACGAATCATGGGAAACATTTGACAATATCTTGAATAATGCTGTAAAGTCTTGTGTCCCAGTCGGTAAAAGACGTTCACGTAATATGAGAACAAACCCAAGTGGTAGAACAGCCAAATTGAATCTGGGCTTTTACTGAAAAAACGGACCTACTGTAAATACCATTCATCTCAAAATGCAAATGATAAAAAAAAAAGAGTTGGAAAGACTACGGCGCGCTACGAGAAAAGTTGATAGAGAAAAGTAAGAAAAACCTTGTGTTGTACATTGCAAGTATCGGTAAATCGAACCCACAATGAATTGTATGTTACGTACGTAAGAAGAAAGTTATCACAGCGAATATAGGTTCACTTTCCCTGAAAAACGGTAAACATAATAACAATGCAATCGAGATGGCTAGAGTATTAATTGACTACTTTGCTTCTGTTTTTACAGTTGAAGATATAAATGGACTGGAAGAAGTGGGCTGCAATCAAAGTAACATAATTACGTCATTGATTGAGCATAGAGCAATTGCGAATTCCTTGAAGACATAATAATTTATAATTAAAGCAGCATATACACTGAAAGTTGACAGATCCTCCAGGCCAGATTGTATTGCACTGCGAGTTTCAAAATATGCGAAGTACCCGATTTGTAAACCTCTTTCACTACTTTTTAACAAATCCCAAAATTCCGGTAAAGTTCCTTCCGATTGGTAACTTTCAAAGGTTACTCCAATACAGAAAAAAGGTGATTTGACACAATCGAACAACTACAGACCGATCAGCCTCACATCCGTTGTCTGTAAATTAATGGAAACTGTAATACGAGACAAAGTGGTAAATTTCTTAGAAGAAAATAATCTGATCAAAGTTGATTTATTCGATCAGCACGGCTTTCGTAATAAATGTTCTTGCCCTACAATTTTTTTTTTTAATGACGTATACAGCACGTTCGACGAGACGAAAGCAGTAGATGTGATTTATCTTGACTTTCAAAAAGCGTTTGACAAAGGCCCCTAAAAGCGTTTACTTAAAAATTAGATTCGCACGGCGTAACTAGAAATATCTTCAATTTGCTTGTAGATTGGCTTTCTGATAGAAAGCAGCGCGTCGTAATAATGGGAAAACATCAAGCTGGCGAGACGTTATCAGTGGTGTACCGCAGGGATCTGTGCTAGGTCCTGTACTTTTCTGAATCTATGTAAACGATATTGGCGAAGGCAAATACGTGGCCGATAATATTTAATACCGATAAATGCAAAGTTTTGCATATAGGAAATGATAACGATCAAATTGACTACACAATGGACGGACGTGAGCTTTCCAATATTACCATAGAAAAATAATTGGTGATTTCGGCCAACACTAAGCACTAAGGGTGCATGACAAAAAATGTAGATATGGAGACGGAGCCATACGAGTCCATACTCAGGCCCTCTAAGATACAACTAGATGAATACACACACACACACACACACCTTGGGGAGCTCCTGATGGAAAAGCGTCCTATGTCCGTCTTGGTCTAACAGTGTCTCGCGGAGGTCCTCGGAGGGAAGCTCCAGCTGAATCTGTAGAAGAAGAGGCCAAAGTGAGTGTAAAGAGCGGCGCGGTGCCCATCAGGCCTGTCCTTGGGCTGACCTGACCGTTCATGGAAGAGCCTGTCAAAAGAGCGAATCATATTGATCTTCCCTCCCCTTCCTTCCTCCTATGAATGTGATCATAGTTAAGCTTTCATCTCTTACCTTTCCACCTCCAATATCTCTCTCTCTCTCTCTCTCTCTCTCTCTCTCTCTCTCTCTCTCTCTCTCTCTCTCTCTCTCTCTCTCTCTCTCTCTCTCTCTCTCTCTCTCTCTCTCTCTCTCTCTCACATCGCTCTTTACTGGTATTTACTGCCGATGGAAAGGCAGTATAATGAGAGGCATTTCAAGAGAAAGCTGAGATAACTGTTTTGTGTGCTGCGAGAAACATGCTTTGACGGACTCTTAACACAATAGAGTCATCAAGCTACGCTATTCTCAGCTGCGATATACAAAGAATAAGGTTACAGCCCTCATGTTATAATAAAATCCCTAATTTCAGGAGAGGAAAAAAAATTGCTGCCAGATTTAAACTAATATTTGGTATAGCTTATCTTTTTGTTATCATTTCGCTAACCAAGGGTTGGGTATGTGTATCATTCACGCACGGGCTTGTCCACGCGAGCCGGACTCACGATCGCCAGTTTCACCCTCCCGGAAGGAGCTTGGAACTCAGTGACCGATCATTGGGTAATGCTGGGACCTCACACAGCAACTTGCTCAACAGGGACAGTAACCGCCCGAATTTGTCAGCGAAAAATCATTGGGAGTGATCAGGGATTCGAACCGAATCAAAGTGGTGCGCCAATGCTGTATCCACTGGACCATCGGACACGTGTGCGTGTGTGTGTGTGTGTGTGTGTGTGTGTGTGTGTGTGTGTGTGTGTGTGTGTGTGTGTGTGTGTGTGTGTGTGTATTTGGCTGTGTGCGAGAGAGAGAGAGAGAGAGAGAGAGAGAGAGAGAGAGAGAGAGAGAGAGAGAGAGAGAGAGAGAGAGAGAGAGAGAGAGAGAGAGAGAGAGAGAGAGAGAGAAAGAGAGAGAGAGAGAGAGAGAGAGAGAAACAAGCTGAGCGGGAGAAAGAGATTTAACTGGCAGAAATCGTTGCTCAAAATAAACCCTTCAGTCCAATTACAATCTGATCCTGTCTCCAGTCCAAGTTTACCATACTACAAGGATGAAGAGGACATATCCACCTACTTAATTAACAAGGTTCGAGCGAGTGGTCGAGATGCTGGTACTCCCAAGAGATACCTTCGCCGTTCGTCTGAGTTGCCTCCTTACGGGAAAGGTTGCTGATCTATACACGTCCCTTCCATCATCCACCACTAAGGACTACGAGCTACTGAAGCAGGCACTACTAACTGGTTTCAGTAAGACTCCAGGTGGAGACCGGGTGGATTTCAGGTCAGCCAATATTAAAGTAGGGCAAAACTACCATCAGTTCGTTACCCATTTACCAAGGATGTTTGATTCTTGGGTTGAGTCCTCCTCTGTGGCAAAGACTTATGAGGATATGAGGTAATATATAATTCTTTAATGAGGAAAAAGGTAAGTTCTCCTGTTTAAATTTAAATGAGAGTATTAATGATTAATTTCAGCTTACTTTAACGTCTGAAGGCCTAACTAGTTTTGGGGAACCTGTCAATAATCCTGCTCTTACTTGGAATCAGTCTGCTCAGATTGAGGCCCTATGTCTTACATACCAATCTACTTCTTCCGACCAACCTGGCTACACCAAGACCATCGAGCACGACATCACCCTCACCACAACAGAGATAATAAGCTAAGATCTGCCCTGTGCCCATCCATCTCCAGCTACTACTACCAGGACTACTTTTTGATCTATTCACGGCCTGTGTCCTTCTGTTCGTTTTTTGTTTTGTGTCTTTTTCAATTTTGAGAATTTTGCTTATTGGCTTGGATAATGTTTCGGTATATTGTTACAATATTTGTGTGTACTCTTCTGGTTGGCCCACTCACATTTTCTGCCCTCAAGTATGTTTTGGATAGACTACAGCAACACGGTCTGACAGTCAAACTTCCAAAATGCCGGTTTGGAGTCGATTCCATCAACTATCTAGGATATGTCTTGACACGGGACCACCTACAGTCACAAGTTGGGAAAGTGACTGCCATTGTCTCCATGACTTCTCCTACCACCAAGAAGTTACTCCGGAGTTTCCTAGGTTTGATCTCGTTTTATAACGTTTTCATTCCTCAGGCCTCGGAGCTCACCGACCCCCTCTCTAACTTGTTGAGGAAGCTGGTACGGGAAGCCCTACAGTGAACGGAAAATCTGCACTCACGGTTCGAGCGATTGAAGCTCGAACCTTGGCCTCGGGACCTATTCTGCGGCTTCCAGACCCCAGCCAGACCTTCGTTCTACGCACTTACGCTTTAAATAGGGCCATAGACGAGACGTTAGAGTTACCATGCTCAATTTTTTCCGTCCTCTAGTGCGGGCACCACGGGTAACTATTCATTCTTTCTAAATAAATTATTCCATCCATATAACAACCCCTCGCAGTCATGAAGTTACTTTTATATTATCATAATTGATCCATAAGCATATCACTATCAATCACATATCGATATCAATCTCTATATTAATACTCTATATTATAGATAATACTCTCTATATATGTAGCATATATAAATGCAATACGCTGAATACTTGAATGTGTCTGAATGTTGAATAATTAATAACATAACAATTAGTGAGGTATATTATTCTTGTCATTCAGGTAGAGTATAACTACAAGAAAGTCATGAATCGCACTGCCATATCATATGTACGTATATAATAATCTTCGAAAACTGTCTCAGCAAGATACGCTGCCAGATATACTACAAACGCACTGCTGGCTACCAAGGGAGGGAGGTGGTTTCCTGGGATTAAACCTACGTGTTGGTCTATAGAAATTGTCATACCTCACGCATCAACACACTGTGGTAAACACTGTGGTAAAGTTTCTTATATACTTTGCTGGTATTAATCAGTTGCATTTATATAAATGTATAAATCAAGAAAGTTCTCTCTGTGTAGGAAAAGTTGTATATTTCTAGTCATTGATACAAATATTCATGACTTAGTGGCGTGCTCTAAATCATTTTGACCAATGCTTATTTTGCAATGAATCTGTATCTTTGTTATCAAAAACACATGAGGAAGTTATCTGCTTATATTAATGAACCAATACAACAGCAGCAAGATATTTCATTACAACGACCACAGTAGTAATTTTTTTTATCGAAGCTGAGATTAAAATAATAGTGCTGTGAGCATGTATGCCCTAGCGGATTTATACTCGTCTATGGGCCTATTGTGGATTGGGTATTCTTCCAAAACCATGATGATCGTCTACATCCCATCTCTTGCGCCAGCCGGAAACTACTAGATCGAGAAGGATGTTATTCTACGATCGAAAGGGAGTGCCTAGCCATCGTCTTCGGCATCCATTGGTTTGACTTTTATCTTAGAGGTAATGAATTTTTCCTTGAAGTTGACCACAAGCCTCAAATATACCTTGAGAAATTCAAAGGTAGAAATGACAGAGTGTTGCGATGGGCTATAGGCCTTCAGCCTTATAAATGTAGAGTCGTTCATGTTGCCGGGTCAGACAACATTGAAGCCGACCTGCTCAGCCGGCAATAGTTCTTCTCTGTTTGATTCCTGCACTCCAGCCTTTTACAAATATTTTGTATGCTTTTCCTAGTCAGCTGCAGTTCTTCTTCGTCATCGGATTTGCAGCAGATGCTTTGGTGGGGGCATGTGTGAGGAACTACACCTGCCTTGCTCCGGTGACGGTGATTATCACGTTCACTTTCGCTTGTTAGCCAATACTCCCACCTCCGTGTCTAGTGGTAAGGGGGTACTCTAGGCACGATGATGACGGAACCTCACCGTTATTGTCCAGGGTTAAGCAGACAACAATAGCTCTGCACCATGACAAAACCTCCCACCACCAGCTGCTGTTCTCATCCCTTGAAGGCACTTCTGAAGACGTGGGCGCTTTTCTACGGCCCTTCACTGTACTGACACCATTCAACACTCCCCGCTGCCTGAAGTAGTAACTACGGTGCTGAAGATTGCTGCTGCAATTATCCTCTTCCGGGCTGCAGTACAGGCAGTTTTTTAGGGTGACATAACCCTGCTCTGATAACACTATTGTTATAGTTGCAGTTAGTTAATTGGTTAACTAACTTCACGCTGGACAGCAGACTGCACACTGGACCCGTGAAGTCAGTGTCAGATGAGGTAGGCCCGTCGATGCTGGTGATAAGGTGGCGCAGGGGCAACTCGTTTGTGTGCAACACGCATATACTCCAGAAGAGCTTGCGTCCCAGCATCTTCTCCAAATGGGCGTGAGTACCACCCTTCCACCCCGTATTGGCCCTAGTTGAGTCACCTTGCAGTACGATCAGTGAGTCGGTGGAGTCGTATGTCACCAGCAGATCATAGAGAGCCTGAGCCACCTTGAGCGCAGGCTTCTCAGGTGGCACCGGGTCCTCTGGTACAAAGTGCCAAAGGTACCTTCCAGATGGCTCCTCTGTCACTGACACATGCTCCTCCCTGATCAACCTTGGGTGCAGTTTCCCATAGCTGTCGGGCACCATCGCCCTGGTCTTGTCCTTCCTCCCATCGTAACCCAATTCAACTATTTTGGTACACTGGTGCTTCCCCTGGTCAAGGTCCCTGGCCGATGCCATGGCATCCTGCCTGGCCCTCCTCAGCTTGTTAGGATCGCAGACCAGGTACGACATGTCTGGAGAGAGGTGGTCGTCAGCGATAAGGTCCTGGAGGAATCCAGAAGCCAAGGCAGCAGCAGCAGTGGGCGGAACGTCGAACCGGATGCTTGCCAGCGCCAGGTTCCGGACTGGCATTGTGTTTCTTCTTGCAGCTGGCCTGTCCAAGTACTGCATCACAAGGGGTGCCACGGTGCCAGGGACCCCAGCCTCTCCCTGAGCAGTCGGTCTACCAGTATGGCAGCCTCCTGTTGCTCCTGCCTTTTCCTCTGAGTGGCAGGGTGAACGACTCCTCCGTCCCATCCTCAGAATCCTGGTGATCTTCAGGTGTATAATTGTCTTTTCTGAAATTAGGTATAATTTGTTTATTGACACTTAATTTTCCAACTTCCCGTTTTAAGCTAAATCTGATTTCATAATGGTCGCTATTATCTAACTTTCCACCGACCTCCACATCTGTAACTAAATCTTCTCTGTTTGTCAGTAATAAATCTAGAATATTATCTCCTCTAGTAGGCTCCTTGATTGCTTGGCTTAGGAAGTTATCCTGGATTATATTTAACAATTCCTCTGCGTCGTTGTCTCCTATAATTAAATCCCAGTCTATATTCCTAAGATTAAAATCTCCCACCACGCATAGTCGATTATATCTGCAGGGCTTGTTTATTTCTTCCCATATAGAAGCTGAATCCTCTTTACATAAGTTTGGAGGCCTATACACTAGGGTACGCCGTAGGTCCAATGAAAAGTGAAATATAGATTATTTCGAATTTGGCAGGGTGTTTTCTTATGTCAAATTGAATTTTAAGGGTGGTTTGTCTGCTTCAACTTTTTGGTTTGAGCACTTCTTGCTATGCAAAAATGGACTTTTATATTTATATGCAAAACATAGATTAGCCCCGCTAAAGTAACGGCTTCATTTGCACCTATCATCAATTCTTGATCGTCTTTTTCAGGATGGCTTCTCCTTGTAAACCAAGTGGGTCGAAGCCCGCAACTAGACAGAGCTCTGGATCCAAGCTGGCCGCCTTTGTTGGCGGTGGACGAGTTTGCTGCGAGTGAGGTGCCTACGTATCGCGGCGTGATGAAGAGGGGAATCCTTCTCCAAGAACTCAGCGGCATCCGGGAGGGTGTTGACAAGCGGGGGTACCCAGTGAGAGACATTGCGAAGGATCTGACCCCCATGGTGCTTGCCCAGTGGAAGAAATCAAACGCCCAGTTTGCACCTCCAGTGGTTGTTATTGACCGGTCCGTGACCAGAAGGATAGATAATTTTTGGAAGAAGGTTAGTGAAGTGGTGATATACAGAGCAGCTAAAGCAGTAAAGGAATTCGTGGAGAAGAATATGGAACAGGCTGTTTGACATAACGGCCTGCCCTCACACGATCTTCCTCTGCAAGGACCAGGATCCCACTGCTCCAACCCCCAGCTGTGCCACGCGAGAGCACACGTGCAGTGTGACTGCCCCCTGGCCAGCAAAGTCCCTACTTTAGACCTGGAGTTACTGTACTACCAGAGGATCAAAGTTGGGGAGGAGAGTGCAATGATGATGACAGGGGTAGACAAGAATGAGACGCATAGACAAGTGAAAGCAGCAAAGAGAAAGCAGTTGGAAGAGGAGGCTAAGCTGAAGAAGCAGAAGCAGAAAGATGAAAAGGTCAGACGTCTTGAGCTGCAGGAGCAGATGTTCCTAGTCCAGGCTGAAGATCACCAGGATTCTGAGGATGGGACGGAGGAGTCGTTCACCCTACTACTCAGAGGAAAAGGCAGGAGCAACAGGAGGCTGCCATACTGGTAGACCGACTGCTCAGGGAGAGGCTGGGGTCCCTGGCACCCCTTGTGAAGCAGTACTTGGACAGGCCAGCTGCAAGAAGAAACACAATGCCAGTCCGGAACCTGGCGCTGGCAAGCATCCGGTTCGACGTTCCGCCCACTGCTGCTGCTGCCTTGGCTTCTGGATTCCTCCAGGACCTTATCGCTGACGACCACCTCTCTCCAGACATGTCGTACTTGGTCTGCGATCCTAACAAGCTGAAGAGGGCCAGGCAGGATGCCATGGCATCGGCCAGGGACCTTGACCAGGGGAAGCACCAGGGTACCAAAATAGTTGGATTGGGTTACGATGGGAGGAAGGACAAGACCAGGGCGATGGTACCCGACAGCTATGGGAAACTGCACCCAAGGTTGATCAGGGAGGAGCTGATATTTTCTTTGCCCATCTATCTTCACTAATTCTTTCAATTTTCTTGTGGAACACCAGTTTTCCTTCAAGTATCCTTTCCCTGAAGGTGCTCCATCCCATGTCTCCCCTTATGGCCACTACAACAGTGCTCCTACAAGCTCATAGTCCCCATCTGCCTACTATGTTCTGAGCCTTTACCAAGTGTATGATGTCTCCTTCCCTGTACTGAGTCACTTCTGACCCAAACAGACAATAGGGTACAGCCACCCCCTTCCATAAACTCCTGCCTATCTCATATTTATTAATGACTGTTACCACCATTTATAATCATGCCTGTCATCCTCTTGCCCTGCCTTCATTAACTTTCCTCTGCTTTTCACCGCCTATCCCTTCCTTGTTTACTTCCATTCCTAGGTATACATACTTATCTGCTACTTCTAGGACATTATTCTGAAGCAGCCACTGACTCCTCCCCTTCACTGTTAAACTCCATGACTTTACATTTCCTTTCACTAAACTTCAGGTCCTATTCCCTTCCGTACGTGTTTGTTATGTGTAAAATCTCCTCCATTTCATCCTTACTTTCTGCCATCAGCACTACATCATCAGCATAGGTCAGACATCCTAACTTCTCTCCTCCAATTGCTACTCCTTTACTGGACTTCCTGATTCTCACGACCAGTTCCTCTAAATACAGATTAAATAATGTTGGGGACATGACACATCCTTGTCTAACTCCAATATTATTTAACATTCCACCTCTATCTTTCCTGAACCCACTTTGCTCCTCTCCTAACATCTTGTTTTCCTCTATCCACAATTTCAATTTCTCATTTATAATCATTCCAAAAACCTTGGCTAGTATGTTCATGACAGCTATGGGCCTATAATTGGCTATGTCCTCCTTATCTTTTACTCCTCCTTTGTGTATTAGGGTCAATCTGCTCTTTTTCCAGTCCTGTGGCACGCAGCCTTGCTCCAGCACTGTCACATATGTTATATATTGCCTGTTTTACCATTTCTCCTCCATATTTAACAAACTCCCCAATGGGTCCATCTGTCCCTGCAGCTTTGCCGTTCTTCAAAACTTTCAGTACCTTTTCTACCTCTCCAAGCTCAATTAGGTACTGTTTCCTCCATTTCTCTCTTGTCACTGTAGATCATTATGTTTTCTATTCCCTCTACTTCCATGTCCTTTCTAATTACTTTACTCCAGTACCCTTCTATTAATGATTCTTTTTCATCCTCCTTCTCAGTATCTCTTCCCTCTATTTTCAATTTAACTTTCTAGTTAATCTCTCCTCCACCGAGGTTTCTTTTTAGTCTTTTGCATCCTTCATTTTCCCTCTTTCCTCGGGGTAAACTGTTGAGTTTCTTTGCCTGCTGTCAACAAGAGTTTCATCTAAATGTTTGTTATATTTTTTGTCATTGCTTTATAATGTGTTCTTGCAAGACTGCCTCTGCTTTGTGCTACTGCATGTACTGTATCTAAGCTGTTGCTTTTCTATTTCTCCCTGTATATAATGTTTCCTCCACTTTGTTGCAATGCATTCTAACTGCTACATATCTTGATTACCCTATATACTTGTTTGTAAATAGTAAATTTGAATTTTGTATTTTATTTATTTGCATTTTATTTATTTATTTTATTTGTTTGTTTTTTGTTCACCTCATATACTTTGGCATTTGGTATCTGTCCTCTTGTTTCCTCATGCTCTGCAGGACAACAACAGGTTTGTGCTGTTTGTTACAGCATGTTATTCAATAATGGTTTCCACTTAATTTCCTTGCAGTAGCTCTAATGCTTATAAATCTGCTATATTTGTATTGGTTGTATGTCGTTTACACACCTTTTTGTTGCCTGTTTTGACCATTGTAATGTATGCTAAAAGCTTTTGCTTTGATCCTTTTTATTCTCAACATGTATGATGTATAGCATAACGTTGCCACACCATTTGCCAAGGTTTTTAACATAAAACTTTTGATGTGTCATGTGTCATGTGGTGGAGCATGTTTTGCAACAAACTCATGTGTTTTCTCGTGCTATGTATCACAGTGTCTTTTACTGCTGCCATTAATGCATGATATTACTTCGATGTTTTTGTGATCTCTTGTATAATGCAACTAACTTCTTGTGTTATCTCCTGCAATGCATTGCAATGTCTAATAGGCCGGTGTTGGTGTTGTCATGTAGCTGCATGTAAAAGAGTAATGATCTTACTTTTCTGCTTTGTGTTACATAATCAAGTATTGCATCATGTTCTGCATGCTTTGTAAACCTCAAAGTACCTACAAATGTAATAGAAATTTGAATAAAATTTGGCTACCATATATTGCTTTATATAATTTATTTCCTTGTCAAAGATACTATCCAAAATATTTATATTTCTTTGAAGGTTATATAGCCTATAACCTTCAAAGAAATATACATTTTTTGGATAGTATATATATATATATATATAATATATATATATAGAGGAAGTGCAGGGATATTATGAGTATTTGAGTTACCCATCGATTCCGTCCGTCTCTAATACTTTCCGTGCTCTGTCTTTACCACTATCTCGCGGTTAGATGGCGTGACAATCGCTGCTTTGAAACTTTACTACAGGAATCACCTTCCTTGTTCTAGCTTCCTTGGTGGCGCCTCTCATTAGAGGCTCATGCCGCCCACTTGTGTCCTCCGATGCACTCGCCGTCGAAGGGTAATTAAGTTAATGAAGGTTAAGGAGTTAATGGGCAGTATGAGGGTGTTCTTAGGCTAATTGACGATTGCCGAAAGATTTTGGCAACTGGCGGGATTCGAACTCGGCACACCTAGCTTGCCACTTTCAGACGCTAGCCACTCGGCCACCGCCTACCCTTATACGTAGACATGGTTTGCTATTATCCATGCCCGTACTTTTTGTCCTCAACTATAAATATAACATAAGCTAATAACGAATTAAGACCTTCAAAATATAAATAATAAAACTTAATTGAAGGCTTATGCTCGATTGCTTATCAAACTTGAAATAATAGTCTATATTATGATATGCACAATATGTGTTTGCCTATCTATCTGTCTGTCTGTGTCCTGAACAAACGCTGCCAGTTCTCAGCGGATGTTCCAGATTTGGATCATTAGTCCCCCGGTCCAGATGAATACAAAAAACAATGCATAGACCAAAGAAATTCAAGTCTAGTCGCCTTTAGGTCATCGCTTCGTTACATCAGGCACCCGAGCAACGCCGGACAGCTCTTATATTACTGAATAAACACGTACTACGTACAAGGTATCGGTGCATAACAAGGGTGCATTGGCTCGTCTCTTTACCTGAGTGCGGGCGTGATGGGGGTGTCCCGGCTCCTTCCTCTCCTCGGTGTCGCTGCTCACGCGACTCATCGGCGCGCCATTCACCATTACTGACCAGGAGAGAAAACACCGTGAGGATGTTTGACCAGGCGTGTACAGAAGTACTAGATACCACTATTGATAACATTATAAATTATAGGTTATATACATTAAATGCGTCGTTATTGGAAGAAAGAAGAGAAAGAGTTAATTTGAGAGCGGAGAATAGTATAAAATTGATGGGAAGAGAAAAGAAATTACGAAGGGGACATGTATGTATAAGGGATGTAAGGTGAACGAGGTAACACGGAAAGAAACCGAAAAAGACAGGATACTTTATCGGTGCGAGAAGTACAATTTTCCATTTCGGTGTAGTCTACTCTTACAAAATGTATCAGTGCTGTATATCTCTCACCTAACTCCTCCGACTAGGTGAATTTATTCACCTATTTTAACATCAAACGTGGAGCACATCGCATCTCATTTTCCTTTTGCAGAAATTTCCATTCTTGGGGATTTCAATGCTAACCACCAGCATTGGCTATCATCTTCTTTCACTGACCAACCTGGTGAACAAACCTACAGCTTTTCTATCCTCCAAGACCTAGAGCAGCTGTTGCAGCACCCTGTCCGTATTCCTGACCGGCATGGAGACACGCCCAGCATTATTGATCTTTTCCTAACTACAAACTCTTCTGCTTACTATGTGAAACTTTTTTCTCCGTTGGGTTCCACCGTTCACAATTTGATTTATGTAACCTGTCCTATCGCTCTGGTGCCACCTCGGGACCCACCTATGCAGAGGTGCTTCTGGCCTTTCGACTCAGCTAAGTGGGAGGACTTATGGCAGTAATACTCAGATTTTCCGTGGAATGAATTATTGTTTCCATGTCAGAGACCCATCTCTTTGTGCAGAGCACATAACTGAGGTCATTGTCTCTGGCATGGAGGGATACATTCCACACTTTCTCTGATCCTAAACCCCGTCAACCTTGGTTTAACTCTGCTTGTTCTCGTGCTGTCCAAGATAGAGAGGCGGCTCACAGACGATACCGTAACCATCCATCTCCTGAAATTCATGCCCTTTATATTTCTGCCTGTAATCATTCCAAATATTTACTTCAACTCACCCAAAACATGTCAAAATATTTTTGAAACAAGCTGCTCTCGTGACTTCTGGCATCTAGCTAATAACATCTCTACCAATTGTTCTTCTATATTTTTTCCTCTTATGCTTCACCCAGATGGCTCCACAGCTGTCTCATCTATTTCTAAGGCTGAACTCTTCGCTCAAACATTTGCCGAAAATTCCACTCTGGTTGATGAAGTACTTGTTCCTCCTTCCCCTCCACCCTCTGAATATATTATGCCTGTTATTAAGATCTTTCGTAACGTAATGATCTATTCTTTGCCCTTTCTGGCCTAGATCCTCGGAAGCCTTACTGTCCTGACGGAGTCTCTCATATTGTTCTCAAAATCTGTTCTTTTGTGCTTGCACTCAGCCTGATCAACCTGTTTCGTCTTTGTCTATCTACTTCCACTTTTCTGCAACAAACCTTTCGCGCAAACATTTGCAGAAAATTCCACTCTGGTTGATGAAGGGCTTGTTCCTCCTTTTCCTCCACCCTCTGACTATAATATGCCTGTTATTAAGATCTTTCGTAATGATGTTTTCTTTGCCCTTTCTGGCCTAGATCCTCGGAAGGCTTACTGTCCTGACGGAGTCCCTCCTATTGTTCTCAAAATCTGTGCTTCTGTGCTTGCACCTTGCCTGGTCAAACATTTCCGTCTTTGTCTATCTTCTTCCATCTTCCTTCTTGCTGGAGGTCTGCTCACATCCAACCTGTTCCTAAAAAGGGGTGACCGTTCTAATTCTTCAAACTACCGTCCTATAGCTTTGACATCCTGCCTTTCTAAAGCTTTTGAATCTATACCTAATAAGAAGATTTTTAAGCATCTATCTGCTCACAATTTTATATATAATCGTCAGTACGGTTTCCGTAAAGGGCAATCTACTAGAGAGCTTCTAGCTTTCCTAACAGAATCATGGTGATCCTTCCTTAGGGGTTTCGGTGAAACTTTTTATGATGCCATTGACATATCAAAACGTTTTGATAGAGTCTGGCACAAATCGTTAATTTCCAAACTACCCTCATTCGGTTTCTATCCTTCTCTCAGTACCTTCATCTGAAGTTTCCTTTCAAACCGTTCTATTGTAGCTACTGTAGACGGACATTGTTTTTCTCCTAAGTCTATCAATATTGGTGCTCCCCAGGGTTCTGTACTACCACCCACTCTCTTGCTATTATTCATTAATGATCTTCTAAATCTAACTCAAAGCCCTATCCACTCCTACGCTAATGATTCTACCTGCATTTTTCAACGTCGTTTATTAGACGTCCAACTCAACAAGAACTAAGTGATTCACGGATAGATGCCACTGAGCGCCTAACTTCTGATCTTTCCATAATTTATGATTGGGGCAAGGCAAACTTTGTTTTGTTCAATGCCTCAAAAACTCTATTTATTCACCTATCTACTCGACAACACCTACCAGATAACTATCCCCTCTTATTCAATGACACTCAACTATCTCCTTCTTTCACAATAACCTTTCTTGGACTATCCTTTACTTAAAATCGGAACTTAAACAGCTTCTAAGAAGTTAGGTGGCCTGTGGCGTCTGTATCCATTTTTTCTTCCCTCCCAGTTGCTTGCTCTGTACAGGGGCCTTATCCACCCATGTATGGAGTATGTCTCACATGTTTTTTGGGGGGATCCACTCATATAGCTCTCCTAAACAGGGTTGAATCAAAGGCTTTTCGTCTCATCAACTCCCCTCCTCTGACTGACTGTCTGCAATCTTTAAATCAACTCCGTAATGTTGCTTTTCTTTCTATCTTCTACCACTGTATTTTCATGCTCACTGCTCTTCTGAACTTGCTAACTACATGCCATCCCCCTTCCTCCCGCGGCCGCGCTGCACAAGACTTTCTACTCATTTTCAGCCCTATTCTGTCCATCTTCCTAATGCAAGAGTTAATCAGTATTTTTACTCATGCATCCCTTTCACTGGTAAACTCAGGAAATCTCTTCTTGTTTCCATTTTTCCATCTTCCTAAGAAATAAATCTTTTCAAGAAAGGAGTGACAAGACACCTCCCGAACTAAATTGGCCCACCACCCATTTATTATGCTCTTACTGTCTTCTTTTAGGGACTGGCAGCTAAGCGGGCTTTTTGTGACCTCTTTATTATGCCCTTGGCCTGTTCTTTGTGATGCAAGAAAATAAAAATAATAATATATGTGGAATGGCAAGGTCAATGCCAAGAGTGTTATTGTGCTTATAGTAAATGTTGACCAAAGGAGACATGGAGATGGAACCCCACGAGTGTAACTCATTGTAACTCATTGCCTCGTCTATCAGAACTAGGAAAACACACATATACATCAATTCAATAAAAAAATATGTTAATTTCATTTCATTTCATTTCATTTCATATATTGCAATTCAATTCAATTCAATTCAATTCAATTCAATTCAATTCAATTCAATTCAATTCAATTCAATGCAATGCAATGCAATGCAATGCAATGCAATGCAATACAATACAACTCAGTTCAGTTCAGTTCAGCTCAATTCAGATCAGATCAAGTCAAGAAGTCTTACGGTGGATTGGCATAGCCCATGGTGTTATGGACTCGCTCAGCACAAGTATTTGGCGTTGTCGGTACCTGTGCAGAAGGACAGAGATCCAGATCTCCATGTCGCTTGTGATCCTGTCTTACTCTATGGATGTTAGACATGGACATACTTTGATGGTTGGCCCTCGCCCGTGGTGGCGCAGGCTGGATTTTTATAGTGACACCTGTGATGGTTTTCTGTGATGGTTTGATTTATAGCTCACGCTGCCTCATGGGACCCTCCGCCGCACTTGCAGACGCAGTCGAAGGTGACGTTGATATGATATGGGTATCTCCGGACAATCGACGATGGAAGAAACAGCTGCTCCTGGAGGGACTTCATCTCGGGACCTTGTGCTTACCAATACCAGGTTCTAATCCTCCGACCACCGCGTTAAAGATGGTCGAAAGAGTTGCCCCCGGCAGGCTAGGGACATCGATCTAACCACTACAAGACGCTAACCACTCGCCCATCGCTTTCCTCTCTTTCTTATATTTATAAGTGATATTTGAAGGCTAATTCAATATCCTATCATATCCTACGCTGATGACTCTAGCCTGCATTTTTCAAAGTCGTTCACTAGACGCCCAAATCCATTTAATAGGAAATAAGTTATTTACGAAGAGATACCGCAGAGCGCCTAAGGTCTGATATTTCTTTAATTTATGAATGGTGCAAAGCAGCAAACTTTGTTTTGTTCACTGCTTTAAAAACCCAAATTATTCACCTATCTACTCAGCATAACCTTCTTCAATCTTTAAACCACCGCCGCAATGTTGCTTCTCTTGCTATCTTCTGCAGTTATTTTTATGCTTACTGCTCTTCTGAACATGGTAACTGCATGCCTCCCCCCTCCCGAGGCTTTGCTGCACAAGACTTTTATTTTAACTAATTTTCATTCATAGTCTTACTAATGCAAAAGTCAACAAGTATATTTTGCTATTTCATCTCTTGCATTGGCAAACTCTATAACTGTTTTCCTGTTTCTATTTTTTCCAACTTCTTACGACATAATTTACTTCAAGAGAGGAGTTTCAAGGCACCTCGCGAACAAAATTGACCAACCCACCTGTCTCAGTCTTTTGCTATCTGCTTTATGGGGGCTTTTTTTATAGGGTCGCCTCCTTGGTGTAGTGACTAGCGCGCCTAGCTACGAATCTGCGGGCCCTGGTTCGAATCCGGGCCAGGGCAAGTTGGCGGCCAGCCCATACAGCTGTTCATCCCCCCTTTCGGGGTTGATACATTGGTTCCTGGGGAAACCTGGGGAAGTTAATTGTGGTAACCCGGATGTCACACTAGCTCTGTGTCCTGGGGTAACGGGTTTTCACCCACCACAGTCTCAAAAGCTAATACCACGGAGATGAGCACCGAGGCCACGTGCAGCATAGCGTATGCCCCCAATTGTACCTTACCTATGTAGGGTATGGCAGTGAGCTCTTTGTAATTTGTTTTCCCCATGGCTAGTTCTTTATGATACAAAAAAAAAGTAAATACTGGTAGCAAATTACTTCAAAATATTTGTATAGCACATAAAAAAATTATTTTCTCATGAAATTTTATATGTATTTTCATTTATTCGCCAGACATATGTAATATGAACTGAAAAAAATAGGTCGTGCGGAAAATTCCAGTTGAATAACTCCCATCGTGTTATGAAAGGCCGGACCACCGCCAGCCAGTCCTTCCAACCTGTCACTTGGCCGTCAAATCACGCTGTGTTACCCTCACTGGATTGCATGGCTTCCTGTGGGTGGGGTTGTACAGAGGTAGAAAAATTATCACTTGTACAGCAATGATTGTTTGGCTTGTGCTGGTACTGGTTCAATTTTCCATGTCTGGCCACCACAAATGATGGATATGAATCAAATACAGATATCAGTTAGTTAAATGTAATAATAGTATCTACTGAGGTTACGACTTTTCATTACAACTAACCTTTTTCACCGCAAACTACATCTCATCTCACCAGAAATTTAATGAAATTTCACAGTGACAAACTTAGATTAATGAAACACGATACATTGAGAAATTGAGAAATTGATACACGAAATACGATATATTGAGAAATACAGATAAGAAAGAAATAAGAAATGTTGGGATTCACGAACCGTTTAATCGATCATTTACGTCCTAGCGCTACAAACTGTAACATTATAGTCATAAAACATCTTAACTTTACTGAAAGAATTCTGCTACATTTGTTTACGTTGGTATTGCTTTGTCACATTGGCTAATGTTCATTCATTCATTCATTTTTCCCTCTCTCTCTCTCTCTCTCTCTCACTCGCTCTCTCTCTCTCTCTCTCTCTCTCTCTCTCTCTCTCTCTCTCTCTCTCTCTCTCTCTCTCTCTCTCTCTCTCTCTCTCTCTCTCTCTCTCTCTCTCGTCACTAGTCATTAGTGGGTAGGGAGAAGTACCATCACAACGTTGCACAGTTTATTTTCTTCCATCTCGTCACTCTTCCATTCCCATGCACTGATAATACCTCTGCCATGTTGCTGCCAAGATATGCAACTTTCCCTCTTTTTCTATCTCTGGCTTCTCAGTTGCGTACGATCATATTTCAACAGTTTGTATTCGCAATCTTTTTTTCAATTACAGATATGCGTAGCATCCCTAGATGCGTCCATAAGTTGCATGTTTCCCTTTTATCACTCTTACATCGATGTTATTATTGGTTTAGTCTCTCCTTCCGGTATGGACTTCTGGGTTTTCCTTTGTCAATATTTTCAATCACTTCCAAGTTCCTGGTATGTCTGTCTGTCTGTTTGTTCCTTTATATCGGTTTGTCTGCCTGTCTGTGTCTCTGACTGTCTGTCTGTCTATCTGTCTAACTGTATGTGTCTCTGTCTGTGTAGTAGAAGATATTTTGTTACACTTCACCATTGGTATACCATTAATGCTTTCCTTCCCGGGGGTTTGATTCAGTACTAACTAAACTACATTGACTTAGGGACTTAAGAAACAAGACACACAAACTAACGAGGCTCATTAGTATAGATTAATAATATCAAAATCTAATATAATCTTTATAATCTCTAATATCAAAATATTATATAAAACGTGTTAAATGAAGGATGTCTGTCAGCTTAAAAATGCAGTAAACAGTTTATTCCAACAAATACGTGCGCGTAGAATGCAAGTTAACATACATTTCATGATTAATGTTCTCAGCTCTCTACCTAAATGCCTTTCCTTTCTCTCTCTCTCTCTCTCTCTCTCTCTCTCTCTCTCTCTCTCTCTCTCTCTCTCTCTCTCTCTCTCTCTCTCTCTCTCTCTCTCTCTCTCTCTCTCTCTCTTTATAGCTATTAACTGGTACTATTGCAGGAGACTTAAAATCTGTCAAGATCTGGGAGATTTACGAATCTTTATTTCAAGCTTTCAAACTTAGGGTAAATTTTTCAAGATCTTGATAAAAATTTCAAGTGCTGGAAGCACTGGCACTCAGGGTGTTATGATTAATTACCAGGAGTACTAAAAGTAAAAGTGCTGAGGTTATTCTAAAGCTTTATTTGGCTCTAGTCAGACCTCACACTGACTATGCGGTGCAGTTTTGGTCTCCGTATTACAGGATGGATATAGCTTTGTTAGAATAAATGTAGAAAAGGATGACCAAAATAATACACGGGATGCGCAATTTTAGTTATGAGAAAAGATTGAAGCTATTAAATTTACACTCACTCTAGAGACGTAGAGTAAGGGGCGACCTGGTAGAAGTTCTGACGTGGTTAAAGGGATAGAATAAAGAAGATGTAGGAAAATTTCTTACGACTACCGATCAGGGTAGAACAAGAAGTAACGGATTCAATCTAGAAATGCGTAGATTTAAAAAGGAAATAGGGAAAAACTGGTTCACAAATAGGGTGGTAAATGATTGGATGGAGTCAGTGATGGATGGTGGTCAGTGCGGAGTCAATAGGAAGCTTTAAAAGGAGGCTAGATAAAGTCATGGAGTGGTATGAAAGGTGGCTGTAGGTAGTGTTAAGTAACAAGAACTACCACGTGTAGGTCTCATGGCCTCTTGTAGCTTCCTTATTTTTTTATGTTCTTATGTTCTTAATGACGACAAATAGATATAGTTGTATTTTAGGCTCACCTTAGCGAGACTTTATTTATTACGTGACTTAAAACACTACGAAAGCTCCAATAAAGAATATGTAGTGTGAGAAGAGTTCATAGCTAGATATGAGGAGAAAATATAATGCTTCCATTACGCGAATCGATATTCATTATACATGCTCATAAAAGTATTGATGACATAACAAACTACTGAGAATATTAACCAACAACACAGCAAAATGTGTTATTCTTACCGTGCTGACACATTACAATAGTACCGCGATGCATTTGTTTGAAACTGAGGGGATAAACTATCGCGGGGAATTGGTGAGCAGCGAGGGAGTGGACTTAAGAAGGGCGACCGAGGAGCCTGAGTGGCCACAGGATACACTACCCCACTGATCGCCCCATTGATGGCAAGACAACCATCATTACTTTGACCACCGTGCGTCTGTACCACACATGCAAAAAGCCCCGATAAAACACACACGCACACACACACACACACACACACACACACACACACACAGGTACTCCGTAGGTACTCCGGAGGTACTCCGTAGTGTAAGGGTAGCAAGCCCGGTTCACAACCGAGAAGTCCCGGGTTCGATCCCCGGGCGGAGCGGAAACAGATAGGTTGTTTCCTTAAAACCCGAGCCCCTGTCCACCCAGCAGTGA
Organism: Chionoecetes opilio; assembly: GCA_016584305.1. Classification (NCBI taxonomy): domain Eukaryota; kingdom Metazoa; phylum Arthropoda; class Malacostraca; order Decapoda; family Majidae; genus Chionoecetes; species Chionoecetes opilio. The sequence goes on along the minus strand of JACEEZ010019277.1, from coordinate 348,992 downwards.
ATGGGTACCGGGTGTTAGCCGGGGTTTGTGACCTGCTTCCCGGGGTGCTGGCTTCGGCCAAAACTAAGCACTAAGGATGAATGATAAAAATGTTGATATGGCGACGGGGCCATACGAGCGTTGCTCAGGCCCTGTAAAATACAACTAGATGAATACACACACACACACGTGTACCGCCTTAGGGGAGGCGGTAACAGAGTGGTTAGCGTCTCCCAGTGGCGTGCTCGGTGACCCGAGTTCCATCCCCGATGAGGGTCAAAATCCACTTAAAATCTTTTTGCAACCGTCGATTGTCCTAAAAACACCCGATGCTGCCCATTAACTCTACTTTTGATTGCGACTGCATCGGAGGACACACGGGGGCGGCATAATATAGGCACAAATGTAAACACACACACACACACATACACACAGGTAAAGCCCCAATACCACACACACATTCACACACACACACACACACACACACACACACACACACACACACACACACACACACATCACGCAGGGAAAGTTCCAATACCCCCCCTACACACATATATAATTTCCATAAAGCGACACAGTTCCATTAGGTAGTTTTAAGCCGCACCTCGTTAAACAGACAGGAATAAACAGCTGAGGATCAAATCAGACTGATTTCAATACTCTTTCCAAACATTCCCGAACCATTTTTCAGAACCTTGCGACATGATTATCGTTAATCAAAAACGTGACTTTAAGGCATCTCTGACGCCCTGACAGCGAGATGGGTGTGCGCCAGGGAACAGAGGTAGTATTATCACCGGCAATATTATGGTTGGCGGCGGTGTTGAGGGTAAATATTAACTAAACAGACGAGAGAGAGAGAGAGAGAGAGAGAGAGAGAGAGAGAGAGAGAGAGAGAGAGAGAGAGAGAGAGAGAGAGAGAGAGAGAGAGAGAGAGAGAGAGAGAGAGAGAGAGAGAGAGAGAGAGTAATAGTAATATCAATAATAAGAATAATAAAGTTTATTCCACCAAATGTGGATATTCTTGTTACATCTAATATACGTAAAATATATGCAATGTGAGGGCACACACTGTCATTAGGAAGCAATTATGATACTCATGGACATATCTCTCTCAAAACTTTCTTCTAATCGTCAGATAAAATTCGCTAAATTAATTGTATCTATTTTTCCTTGGTCCGTGAAGCACCACATGTCAGCCACTACTGAGACCTCATGTCTTACGTCACTCATAATCCTTGACGTCATGACTTCCAGAGGACACAAGAGGTTCGTGGAAGTCCCGACATACTGTGAAAGGTGTTAGTCAGCATACACGTGTGGGAATGAAATACGACTGACGTACGTACATTCACTCGAGACTCACAAGGAAGTTATATGGAAAGGCACGCTGCTGGATGTTTTTTTAAGCTTTATGAAAATGTTTATTGAAAAAAAAACTGAACGAGTGATCAATACCCTCTCAGAGTTCATCACTGGACGTGTGTGATGCTTAAAAAAACTTAGGTCTGCAGTTTGTTCTACCTTCAATCTATATGACCGCTATATATGGCAATAGCTTGGATTAGCCCCATGTACTAGATATGACTTGCCTTCATACGACATGCTGCTCCTGTCACTCACATCAGCTGGAGATGAAACACTCATACGCCTTTCAAGTGAGTGAAAATATAATAGCTTCAATCTCCCCTAATAACTAAATTTACGCATCCCCAGTATCATTTTGGTCATCCTTCTCTGCACTGATTCTAACACTGCTATATCCATCCTCCAATACGCTAAACGCCGCAACTGGTTTTTTGTATATATGCAAAGCTAAGGAAGAAATGTTTTATCATACAATTTTTCATTTTTTTCAAAGCCGCCTCCTACGTGACGCCATGTTGGGTTGGTTCAACACAACATTATCCTCAAAACTTTTTGTGAAAAACTTAATTATCCTCTATATCTTTCTAAACTAAGCGGATCAAGAGTAAGGTGAAACAAACTTACGTACATCGGGTAACTAAAGAATGGGTAACGGCCACGCCTTCTACCATTGGCCTCAAAGTTCAGCTCTCGGCAACGCTTAACTACTACATCACTTTTTGATTCAGCATCTCTGTTGTAAATGGGACAATTGATTTTGTACCAAGAGGCAGCAGCTCGGCACTAGCTCCTCGCAGGGTGTTTATGTCCCTGGCCTACCGTGGGTGTAGCAACGCGCGACACACTGACTGATGTTAAGCTATTTGGGCCAGGAACAACCCTTCCCCGGCAGCAAGTCTTTCACTCCAAGCTACAGTGTGGTTGGGGAATAGAGTTATGCCTTGTTTTCAGAGCGTGAGTAAAACTTGCACAAGGCAAATATTACTCAGGCATACTATATACAAAAATATAAAGCTACATGGCATATTTTGGTCTGTACATTTCTTTTTGTTTGTTTCCTTGATTCGTACACATTATAAACATTACTACAAAAAGTATCCTAGTGTGTGTGTATGTGTGTGTATATGTGTGTGTGCGTGTGTATGTGTTTGTATATGTTTTGTGTGTGTGTGTGTGTGTGTGTGTGTGTGTGTGTGTGTGTGTGTGTGTGTGTGTGTGTGTGTGTGTGTGTGTGTGTGTGTGTGTGTGTGTGTGTGTGTGTGTGAAACCATTATGTCCACATGGCAACAGGTCAAAACGTATGTTTCAAACGGAGATCTAAGATACTGTTTCAAAAATTATTTAGATTTGTTATGTGACAGATTCATCTCTCTCCATATATAGAAAGCGGCCAAACAGATGGAGACACACGATTCTCAAGTTGATCAGCAAAGATAAAGGTGTGGGGGCACCAGTAAATTCAAGATCAAGAAAATCGACACCATAGGAATGAGAATGAGTGACAAATCTTGCAAAATGGAGCGTTGGAAAGACCTGAAGCAATTCTGCTTACGATTTGAGAAGTGTAATTACTCTATAGTAACGATAATAAAAAATAAAAAAATCAGAATAAGGCAGAATATTGCAAGAGAGGAAAAGCGGCAGCAGTGCAAGAGTAAAAGTAAAGGCAATCACTCCAAGGTTTGTGAGCTGCTGAGACTAGTGGTTTGAGCCGCTACGCCCTTAAGGTGGTGACGTGTGGGTATGAGAGGCTCTGAACACCGAACCAAGACTTTTTGGGGTTATGCTTAGATGGAAGAGAGATAAAATATTTGGGAGTATTAGAATATTAGGGATTCTACGTTACAGAACAGAGAATGAGAGGAGTTTACAGTTGCTTGGAAAAAATCGAAGTAGGATTGAACAATTATCGTGTGTGTGTGTGTGTGTGTGTGTGTGTGTGTGTGTGTGTGTGTGTTGTGTATGTGTGTGATGTGTGTGTGTGTATGTGCGTGTTTATGTGTGTGTGTGTGTGTGTGTGTGTGTGTGTGTGTGTGTGTGTGTGTGTGTGTGTGTGTGTGTGTGTGTGTGTGTGTGTGTGTGTGTGTTTGTGTTTTATACATTTCGGCCTATAGTGCTTGTAGACAAGTGACCTCCATATGGTATCCCCTGGAGACTCACTTGAGACCTGTGATGGTTGGCCCTCGCCCGTGGTAGCGCAGGCAGGATTTCTATAATGGCGCTTGCGATCAGAGGCTCATGCTGCCATCCTGAGTCACCCGATGCACTAGCCGTCGAAGGTATAGTGTTAATGATCAGCATGTGGTTTATTTTAGGCTACTCGACGATTGCCGAAAGATTTTGGCACCTGACGGGATATGACCTTGGTACACCGAGCTCGAACTTCCAGACGCAAACCACTCGGTCACCGCCTCCCCGTACCATATGCGTGATGTTTAGTCGCAGAGTTAAAGAAAAGGCTCGGAGGTGTTAAAGCTTTTTAAAAAAAAAAAAAGAAGAGGAAGAGGGAGGCATTTTGTAAACAAGGAAACTTATTCCTCCCCCCACCTTAAATATTCTATATCTCCGAAACTATTGATTTGCGACGGAAAGCTCATGGGGAAAATGTCTCTTAGAATACAATAAGGTAAACAAAAACCATGCTCCCAATTGTGTAGGGAAGTTTGGTGCCATCGTAAAAATTTACCGACCAAACTTACAACGATTATGTCTGTAGTGGTAACATATATTCTTTGTTTTTTGGTCACCTTTGTGGTCACTGTGACGAGGGTTTCTACCTTGAGTGGTGGTGGCGTCCCTGTGGTCTTCTGAAACATGCTCCGAAGCAGGTTCCGAACTGTTATCCGGTTGTTCGCTATTAAATTTTCATTCGCAGACCATCGCATCGCATCGCAGACATCGCAGACATTTTCACTGTTTATATTTTCCTCCCTGTTCTTCAGTTTTAATTTAGTCTCCTTTTCCTGTCCCAATAAGGCATACACCAAAGCAAACTGTCTATCCCCATGTTCACTGAGCTGCGTCCGTGCACAGTCCTCACAGGTGTAGTGACTCCTGGAGTTAAGTTCACTATGGCGTACACAGGAAGACGAGTACAGTCTGTGTGTATGTATTCCTTACACTTTTGGCATTTTAGTGTTTCTAATATGCACTCTTTGTTGCACACGGAACAGTAGGTCTCTGCTGCAGGTAGGTTATTTTCCGGTATACTTCCCATTTTGCAAGCAGACCCCTGTATAGTTCCAAGTTCCAAGGAGCGCACAGAAACACGTCCGATCACCGCGGTGGCAAAATAACACACACACACACACACACAAACACACACAAGGCATTTGATAAAGTCCCCCATGAAAGGCTACTTGGTAAAATATATTGGGAAAATATACTTGGGGAATCGGAAAATATAGTTGGAATCAAAGGGATGATCAAAACCTAGATGGAAAGTTATCTGAGAGAAAGAGAATTGAGAACAGTAGTAAAGGATGAAAAGCCTGAATGGAGAAACGTACTTAGTGGGGTACCACAAGGATCAGTGTTGGCACCAATAATGTTCATGATTTACGTCAATGACATGACTGAGGAAATAAAAAGTTATATTAGTCTATTTGCGGATGATGCAGAACTATTAAGAGAAATAAAAAGGCTATAAAGGTGGTGAAACACTACAAAATGACCTGAACAAGATCTACGAATGGAGCAGAAGATGGGAAATTGAATTTAATGTGAATAAGTGTCATGTGATGAAAATCAAAAAGAGATAAAAATGGCCATATAAAATGGGAAATTAAGTAATTACAAAGGTTCATGAAGAAAAGGACCTGGGAGTGATAATGCCAAATAACCTACAACCAAAAAAAACCATCGCGCATTCAAGTGGTTAAGGCCCCATCTCCTGCTCATAGGATATTTCTGTACGAAATTGAATACCTATAACTGTCGCCGATAGGAATTCTCCCCGACGTCGGCGAGTGTTCCACTTCGTGCCACCCTCCCCCTTTTGTTGATAAATAAAGACGGGTTTGTTGTCGTAGGACACCTGGACATGCCCTTGTTAATCAAGTCAATATTAGTAAGTATTCCCTTCAACACCCGTTTTCTTTGCCTTTGTTAGTAAACGGACTGCTTTTTGTAAACAGACACTTGCTCACGCGACACCGGGGCGTGGCTGCAGGGAGGGGATAGGGGCACGGCTGGAGGTTGAGGGGTACGCGCAGCATAGGCCACGAGAAAAGCCCTCTTGGTCCGACCCAGAGAGTGGTAGGCAGCTTCGCGTCGAGAATCTGCAGAAACTTCACTTTCTTAATGTTCAGAGTAGTCATGACGCTAACTCGGGAGAATATGTTCTTACATGAGCACCTCTCGTTGACGTACTTGAGCTATATTAAGGATCTTTTATTACAGATTAGAACTTTCAGGCCCAACTCCTACCTCTTAGATCCAACCTCGGCACCCAGTAGTCAAGATATAGAAACACTCCGGGCGTTCCTATGCAGAGCTTTTTATTGGGTAACTTGGTACAAGTAATTAGGAGGAGGAGGAGGAGGAGGAGGAGGAGGAGGAGGAGGAGGAGGAGGAGGAGGAGGAGGAGGAGGAGGAGGAGGAGGAGGAGGAGGAGGAGGAGGAGGAGGAGGGATTCATTTAGCTGTGTTAAAGGAGGCTAAGGATGGCTAGAGGAAGAGAAGGAACACGTGACAGAAGTAGCAAGGGGGGAAATGCTTCATCTTGCCACCAGGTTACTGAGATCTTTGACCACTCTACTTTGTTATGTTTATTGGTAGTGCGAAGAAAAGTTGTTGAAAAAGAGAGAGAGAAGAGAGAGAGAGAGAGAGAGAGAGAAGAGAGAGAGAGAGAGAGAGAGAGGAGAGAGGGAGAGAGAGGAGAGAGAGAGAGAGAGAGAGAGAGAGAGAGAGAGAGAGAGAGAGAGAGAGAGAGGAGAGAGAGAGAGAGAGAGAGAGAGAGAGAGAGATGAACAATGATGATGATGATGAAGGTGGTAATGATGAGGAGGAAGGTGATGAAAGAGAAGGGTATTTGAGAGCCACGTGTAGCGTCATCAATTAATCCATGAACCAGGATTCCTTGTAACATACTATAAACATTTGACTTTTCTAGCCTTGTACATACACGGTTAATATCCCATGATATTATTCTTATGTCTCTAACACACTGTGGCCTATTTAGAAAAACGTTGGGTTCCAGCTATCAATGACGTCACCGTCACGGTAAAGCTTGCGCTGCCGAGTATCCAGCCTAATGTCACAGCCCCGTTCTCCGGCCTCTCCTTCTCCCTGGCCTCGGCCTCGCGTAGTCGCTGTCACTCCTTCCTGACACCCGGGTGTACGTCCTTCTTAACATAGATCTTGGGATATTTCTCTCCGGATGTCTTGAGGTATTTGGCACTGGCGAGGACCCGCGACCGCGTCTCATGATCGCGTATGTTCAGCAGCAGGGGGCGGTTGTGGCGGCGTCCGTCAGCCGCCGCGCCGAACATGCGGAGCTGACAGTGCACGCCGCCCACGCCCATCTTGCCCCAAACTCGGTCCAGTTTGTCGGCGTCAGTGGCGGCGTCGTCCAGCGCCTCACCCTCTTCCGGCAGCCCCAGCACCACCACGTTCATCTCTCAAGCCTTCCGGTCCAGCATCTCCAAGAACCGCTGTTGCTTGGCGATAATTTCAGCTTGTTTGTCCACTCGCTCGTGCTGCTCAGCGAAGTTCTTGCCGACGAAACTTTCAGGCGATGTTATGACCTTCTTCAACTCTGTCACTTCTGTCATTACTGCATTCAGCTTCTCCTCAAGGGACTTCAGCATCGGTGTTTTATCCTCCACCTGAGCGGCTAAGATATTGTCTATCAGCTCTTCTTCATTAATTCTTACCAACTGAGTGCGCTGCATCTTCTTCAACTCCACTAGTCGTTTTGCCATGTCGGTGACTTTAATATTTGCAGTAGAGTGAGGTGGGGAGAGGGGCAGCCCGCACGGTAAATAGCAGTGAATATGACGTCACACAATGATGACGTCACACCATGGTCAATGCGCATGCGCCAAAGTCCGGGACAGGGTCGAAGTGGGGTTGTAGTCTGACTACTTGAGTTTTCCAAGACTACAGCGGCTAAGTCCAACTACCCCTGATATCCACTTCCTTGTTTAACGGAGCACAGGCAGTTTACTGAGTTTTTAGCGGTTACTGGAGGTTCTTAGGAAGTCTCAGGCCCCTATAACAGCTTAATAACACGGAGCTCCTTGCACTGCTGTGTTTACAGTCTGGGGGACACGCACACACATATGGCATACGCACACACACACACACACACACACACACATACACACATACACACACACACACACATCTGCAGGGCGTAATATATTTCTCCCGAGGATATAAATCCCATATAAATCATTGCTCTAGGGTCGGGAAATGAGTGTTGTAATAATGTTATAGATTGACTGTTGGTATGTTTACAGCTCTCTAAGTATCCAAGGGTAATAGTAATTTTTCATTGTTTAACGTCATAAGGAGCATAGTCAAGAGGAAAGACAATGGAACGACAAAAAAAATTAGCTGATCATAAATTCTACCCTCCACTACCATCCCTATATTACAAAAAATATAGTGTGTTATACTACAAAATATAATTAAGACACATATTGATACATTTATTCCCAAGATAACTTATAAGGTAAAGTTTTGGTATGTTTCAGTCTCATAATGGTCCCTAATGTTAATGCTGTTTTTCGTGTCCTTTATACAACATTAGTCACCCTTGCTGATGTACTTCCTGTACGATAAACTTTACGAAGCGCCAGGGGTTAATTAGTCAGGCACAATCGGAGCGTCATCTAGGGCCGATTTCTCAATCGTCTCCTTTCGTTGGGATCCTTACGAATGAGCGGCCATTTCCATCACCAACAACAAATCCGATTTCTCAGTCGTCTTTTGCGCCGCCGTTGGTTTGTATCGATACCATAGATTGGAACCTTTGGTAACGCCGAGTTGGGCAGCCTAGTGCCTCCCCAACGAAGCTTACTAATGCAATTATTTATCAAATATCACAAATTATTTATTCCATATGGATATATTTTCTTCTGAATAAGATGAAAAAAAAATTCAGACAATGCATCAACACGATAGAGGGTTTTAATAAAAAAAGGGGAAAAGCTTAGAAGAACTTGGATGACCGCGGTGAATTCACGTCACCAGCTGTCAAGCAGACAACAATATTTGTCACGGCCATCTGCCTTAATTAGTTATTTTATCTGTCACCCTATATTCTTCCATACTTCAGTAATATTGTAGTAGTACAGCAGATATGTGAATTATTTGGCTGAATTGTGACTTTGATGATAGAAGCATGAACCTTGGTACACAGTTAGGGCATGCCTAATTGCCTATGGGAAGATATTTGGCTATAGGGCTATTGGCGATTTGCCCTGTGACGCAATTGGTGGCCATTTTCCAAGATGGCCGCCATCCGCTGTTATAGTCCCTCTGAAATGTTAGCTAAGCTCCATTGTAGTGATAGGAGAACTGATTTATTGGTATTATGTACATCGTATCAATAGTTTATATTTTTTTTCTTTCTTTTTTTTACATCACAAGGAACTGGCCAAGGGCACAACAAAAAATGGGTAACACAAAGCCCACTTAGTTGCCAGTCCCTATAAAGAAGACAGTAAGAGAATAAAATAAAAACAGAAGGGTAGGCCAGTTTAGTTCGGGAGGTGTCTTGTTACTCTTCTTTTGAAAAGATTCAAGTCATAGGAAAGTGGAAAAATAGAAACAGGAAGAGAGTTCCAGAGTTTATCAGTGAAAGGGATGAAAGAGTAAAGATACTGATTAACTCTTGCATTAGGAAGATGGACAGAATAGGGATGAGAATGAGTAGAAAGTCTTGTGCAGCGAGGCCGCGGGAGTGGGGGAGGCATGCAGTTAGCAAGTTCAGAAGAGCAGTGAGCATGAAAATAACGGTAGAAGAGAGCAAGAGAAGCAACAGTGCGGCGGTGATTTAAGGATTGAAGACAGTCAGTCAGAGGAGAGGAGTTGATGAGACGAAAGCTTTTGACTCAACCCTGTTTAGGAGAGCTGTATGAGTGGATCCTCCCCAAACATGTGAGACATACTCCATACATGGGCGGATAAGGCCCCTGTAGAAAGCAAGCAATTGGGAGGGAGAAAAAAAAGGACGCAGACGCCACAGCACACCGAACTTCTTAAAAGCTGTTTTAGCAAGAGATGAGATGTGAGATTTCCAGTTCAGATTTTTAGTAAGGATAGTCTAGAATGTTCATTGTAGAAGAAGGAGACAGTTGAGTGTCATTGAAGAAGAGGGGATAGTTATCTGGTAGGTTTTGTCGAGTAGATAGGTGAAGAAATTGGGTTTTTGAGGCATTGAACAAAACAAGGTTTGCTTTGCCCCAATCAGAAATTATAGAAAGATCAGAAGTTAGGCGCTCGGTGGCATCTCTCCGTGAATCACTTAGTTCCTGTTGAGTTGGACGTCTAATAAACGACGTTGAAAAATGCAGAGTAGAATCATCAGCGTAGGAGTGGATAGGCTTTGAGTTAGACTTAGAAGATCATTAATAAATAATAGAAAGAGAGTGGGTGATAGGACATAACCCTGGGGAACACCACTATTGATAGATTTTGGAGAAAAACAATGTCCGTCTACAGTAGCTGCAATAGAACGGTTTAAAAGGAACTTAAAATGAAGGTACAGAGAGAAGGATAGAAACCGAATGAGGGTAGTTTGGAAATTAAAGATTTGTGCCAGACTCTATCAAAAGCTTTTGATATGTCAAGGGCAACAGCAAAAGTTTCACCGAAACCCCTAAAGGAGGATGACCAAGATTCAGTTAGGAAAGCTAGAAGATCGCCAGTAGATCGCCCTTTACGGAAACCGTACTGACGATCAGATAGAAGATTGTGAGCAGATAGATGCTTAAGTCAACTATGGTTGATAATGCCCTATATCCTTATTCAATTATCATACATAAAGCACTATCTGTGTAATTTTAGTAGGGGCGTTATAAGAAAAATTGGTGTAACATATTGTTGTTTTGGCTTTCAGGTGTGTAACAGTGTAACGATGGAGAAAATCTACAAGGTGGTGGACCCTGTACAGCCTGGTACATCAACACATTGTCTAACAACAGACTGGAGCAAGTGTATTCTGTGCCAGGAAGAAACATCGGAGGTGCTTCACTGTCCAGCTGAGTCCAGACGTGGCACACACGGAGCTGGTATAAGACAATTGCTGACCTTCTTGTGGCTTCAGTAGGATGGTTGTTTGCCACGTACTCTAAATCTATCAGCCTTGATGACGGTGAGGGCATTGAGGCATCACTACAGCATTACAAAGCCAAGTGGCACGACCCATGTCGACTTCGGTATAACAAAACAAAACTACAGCGTGAGAGAATAAGAAGAGACCCATAGAAGATGATGCAGAATAACTATAAGAAGTTCACCCGTCAAAGTTTGGGAAAGACAATATTCCATTGGAACATGCTTCTTCTGGGGCAAACCTGTCCCAGCTGGAGGGTCATTGTGCAAAGCATCAACATTCGGGGTTGATGCCCGTGTCCGACAATGTAGGTATGTGCATATTCTCCGATTTCACGCTTGACAACTTGTCAACATTTCAGCTCGGCCCCGTTTTCTTTTCATCCGAAATGGCAAAATTTAGCGCAAAAGTTGTGTTGTGAACCCCCTAAGAAATCAGTTTTTTGTGTGTTTCCTGTGATTGCACGAGCTTACACATGATTTGATGACGTAGTACACACATTGACCCCTCGACTCGTTGCAGAAACAATTCTCGAAAATTCTGGGAACATTTTCTGAAATCACGTACATTCCGCGAAAATGGAGATGTGTTTCGTGACAGGTCGCCAAAACGCTCGTCAATTTTGCTGAAGGCGAGTGAAATCAATCTTGAAACTAATAAAATAAGTTTCTTTAGTTATTTGTCCGTCTATATGTCGAATTTGATAAGTTTTTATCGAGTAGCAACAATTTTATTAGGCTATCTGTAATCGATGTCAATGCACTGTTTTTCATTTCGTTGTTCGTTCGTTCTGTTTGTTTGTTTGGTAATTATGGAGGAGAGTTTCACGTTCGTTTTCAGAGACACCAACTACTTTTTCTTGGCCTACAATAGGTGCTTGTTCTAATGGTGCTAGTTTTATTTTGCGCAAACCAAAAAAAAAAAAAAAAAAAAAAAAAAAAAAAAAAAAAAAAAAAAAAAAAAAAAAAAAAAAAAAAAAAAAAAAAAGATTAAACCTAACCTAACCTTATGTTTTAATGAAACCTAACCTAACCTAACCTGAGTGTTCTTGGCTGAGTGTTCATTATGCCAAATTTTTATCGGTCACAATCATCCTATTGCTTTTATAAGACAAAAATATGCCCAAAAGGCGAACTTCTATTTGATGTAACTTTCTTATTTTAGGTCCTAGGAGGGTCATCTTGGTGTCATTGGAAAGTTTTTTTCAAGACCTTTCCACTGATACCTCTTGCAATAGCATTTAACAACTTTGATATTTTTTGCAATATAGCTAGACAATGTGCCTTCAAATTGCAGGACAGACAACTACATGCCAAATTGAGTGAAGGAGACCTAGTTGCACAAGATGTCCAATACCATGTACACTGGTAGGGTGGAGCGATTTCCTTTTTTTTTTTTTTTTGGATTGACTAGTGCGGGAAAGTTGCGAAATCACACCAGTATAACGATGTTAAAATATTAGAACATACAAATAATTTCTTAAGGCGGCCCAACGCGATCGAAGTTTGATTTTTTCAAAATTTTCAAAATATATACGTTTTTGCACTTTTTTGGCAAATAACCAACCTTCTTTATTATTATAATAACCTTCTTTATTATTTATAAATTGCAACTAGTGTATGAAATATGTGCAACGTATTCACGTAAACGTGGGTAAAATTTGAAGCAGAAATTCAAATATCTTCAGGTGGCCCAACTCAATTATGTGTAGAAAAATATGTTAAAACTCGATATTTTCATTTATTTCATCACGCTGGGCACATATACCCACATTATCCAGTATGAGTCGTCAAACATCGATCAAAGTATACACTATACAATACATGTCACATAGTACAGCTCTTTGCTTATTTTTCCTTACAGAAGTAAGGTTCAATTAACCCAGAACTCACCACAGGGAGGTGGCTGTACTTCGAGTTCCACCCACGCCCTACCCTCCAACCACCAAATCAAGGGCATAGATTGATATCCATCATGACTGAATATTTAATAAGTCTATATGTATGCCCGACATTGCCCGTACCACGGTACTTACTAATAGTGTTAGCTTCACTTCGTTTTGTACTGCCTTTTTTACTCAAACGACGGTATTCTTGCTCTAGATGCGAGCCCTTCGCGGATGAATCCATCTCTTGAATTGTGTCGACACACAGCAGCTGAAGCGTCTGTTACGAGTTTTATAACTCGCTCTACTGCTTGTGTGTGACACGGGAAAGGTTCGTGAACGAAGGACGTTTTTGCGGATATGTTTTGGTTGATCTCTTCGTCCGAGAGAGTCATCGTCAGGGGAGGCTCCTGTAAGTCACAAGATTGCCAATCAATCATATTGATGTAATCCTCGCTATCGAATAGTAAAGCTGGAATCGTGAGCTGGCGTGGACGCGGACGGTCTTCTTTGTAAGTGCGGGCTCTCTTAATTCGACGCCATCCCAGTTCTCGAACATCTATTCGTTCATCCTGAATCATGCTGAGCAGGATATTTTCCGGAGCAGCAAAGAATGCATTTCGCTGTATGACTGGCTGAACCACGCTGACGATACTGTCATCTAATCCTTGGAGGAGTTTAAACATCTGTGGACATGTTTGGCACCATCTCGTACGTGTGGTTGTGATTTAATGCGGAAACCACATTGGTGCATAAACTTTCATGATGAAAGTGACCAATGTGTTCAACACATCCGTAGGATCGTCCGTTCCTACATACAGGCGAAGTATTCGGTTTGCTGTCGTGAGCCACCTGGCATGATTCATCTTTCCTGGTTGATGAGCTGCCAGTTCTTCAGAGACTACACCAGTTGAAATGACTGATGAAGTTCATAGAGGTATTTCTGGTCTGTGCTCAACGAATCAGAAGAAAGAAGACTGAGGTCCGATTGCACGTGAGCAAATTCCTTTATTGGGAGTTTCTCGCAGTCTGCCAGCTGCTTCCAATTGCGCCAGTAAAGCCTCGAGGTCCACTTGTTTTCCCATCGAGTTTCAATGAGATGGCGGAGAGGAACTTCGTTACCGTGCAACATGCAAACAAACCAATGTAGCGGTTTACCGAGACGTTCTTCAATGATCCTGATAGCACCTCCTTACAGCCAGTATTTACATCTGTTCCATCACAGCCGAGAGCTACTAGATTATCGAAAGATAAGTCATTTATTTCTGCAAAATTGAACAGGCAATTGTAATGCTACGAGCAGAACCACTTCCAGGAGTTAAAATGGACCAAGATATGTTGAATTTGGTTCTGAAAGTACCGAGATATGTTCTTCTGTGACTGTTTTCTGTGATGTCTGTCTCCAATCTTTTCTGTGATCATTGTCACATCCTTCCTACCATCAAAGTAAATACTGCCAACATCTCTGTGCATTTCCCTGTGTTCAGTGAATAGAACGTTTCTGTGGCGCTGTCTGTTTCTTCTTACTTTGCTGCGGTCAATAACTTTCGATGAATCTTCCTCTGTGATTAGACCAACGTCTTCCATTAAGGAGCTCGATAAAAGAGCTGCAGCACGATCTGACACACCGGTTCTATCACAGGCTTCAGCAAAAGAAGACAGAGTAATTTTGTTTTGTGTTTCTTATTTGCCTCTTTATCTTCTGATGATTTGTTTTCGCATCAATATCTGAATTTTTTGAAGGAACATAATCCTCATCAGATGATATATTCATGGAGGATTTACTCGGTGATTCATGAAATTGCTGATCATTACCGATGTGGTGGCTCCTGATCCTGAATCCTTTTCATCTCTGACGTTTCTTGCACTACGTTTCGCAGAACATGCTTGTTTTTTTATCTAGTCTTCCGATATACATCTTCCGCTGTGTCCTTGATCAGTAAGAAATACTTCCTCAATACAGGTACTTTCGAATCGCGAGGACAGTGACACAGTGGACGAAACGCGCATTTACAAGCTGCTATGTCCGAAAAGTTTCTGCGAATTCTCCGCAAATGCTTCAATTTTCTTCTTGTAACTTTGCACATCTTTACGGTCTTTGAAACATTTCAATAAATTTTATACTTAGATTGATAAGCCTCAATCATGGTCACGATGCGGGCTTGGATAGTGTTGGGATTGATGCTCTGCGTATATTTCCCTCAATTTTTCTCGACAATAGTAGAAATTGTTCTCACTGCAGGATCTTTATTTGAACCCTGTATCTTGCAGTCGTACCTTTGCAGAAGAAAACATTTCATGACATCCCTGTAACTTGGGAGTTGATCTCCTGTGAAATCCCAAGCACTGCCAAAGATCGGAGACGAAAGTTCTAGTCTAGTGCGTACCGCAGCAGAAGCTCCGACGCCAAGCCTGCCATGATAGCGTGAGCGCAACACAGCCTTCACGTACGTCGTAACAGTGGAAGTCAAGAACCGAGTTGCAGTGAGTCGATCTGGAGAGTGGAGATGTTGACACTGCGCTGGCTGCGGGCAAAGTAATCTCTCAGCCGTGAGCTCTTGCTTATAAACCCAGCGCATGGCAGAGCAGTACGTAGCTATTGGGGTTGGTTGTCGCGGTAACTGCCGCTGTTTGGTTAGAATAAGCGCGGCACTGATTGGTGAGAAAATAGAATAAGAGCGGCGCTAATTGGTGGAGAAAAGCGCGGCGTGATTGGTGACAGCCACCTCCCGTTGTGAGTTCTGGCCTATTTCATACTGGATATATGTGTCAGTTGTATCACTCATACTGGTCCTGCTTGATGAAATAAATGAAAATATCAAGTTTTAGCATATTTTTCTACACATAATTGAGTTGGGCCACCTGAAGATATTTGAATTTCTGCTTCAAATTTTACCCACGTTTACGTGAATACGTTGCCATATTTCATACACTAGTTGCAATTTATAAATAATAAAGAAGGTTGGTTATTTGCCAAAAAAGTGCAAAAACGTATAAATTTTGAAAATTTTGAAAAAATCAAACTTCGATCGCGTTGGGCCGCCTTAAGAAATTATTTGTATGTTCTAATATTTTAACAGTGTTATACTGGTGTGATTTCGCAACTTTGCCGCACTAGTCGCAAACATTCTAACAAAAAAATGGAAATACCCCCCAAAAACGCTCCACCCTAAATTGTACAGTGCCTGGTCTCATTATACAATAGAGCAAGAGAAACAAGAACAGCTGAAGAGTCTGATGTGGACACCGTGAACCATGGCATTGCATTTGCTGAACTGGTATCCTATATTGAAGATGCCCGTAACGATGCTGTAGTTGCAGCCGTCTTCAAACTCAAAGACCTGGTGAACCTGTACAGCATTAGACTTAAGTTACTTGGGATTGAGGTAGTAGGACGCATCCACTCCACCAAGCTCAAAGACAGAATATTGGGCTATTTCCAGATTTGGCAGCTCATAGGCAATATAGAGATGTGGTCCTCATTGCCAAAGAAAATGTTGGATCCGCATTGATCAAAGCATTGTCAAAGCAGACACGGTTCGCCAGATCAAGAGCCTTGGAGTCAACAAGTATGAATCTTATGTTAAAGAGAGACTTGTCAACCAAACAATGCCCATCTCAGATCCTATCCAGCGGAACAAACTCCATCTCTTCAGTCGGCCTCCAATCAGAGAGAAGTCAGACAAACAGCTAAAATTATCATCTCTGAAGAATGACTGCTCACTCTTTTCTAGATTGTACATTGCCTCCCAAATACGCAATAGTGATCTGTATGAGTTCTTCCAGCACGAAATTCAGGCCTGGCCAGCTAGGGTACGCCGTAGGTCCAATGAAAAGTGAAATATAGATTATTTCGAATTTGGCAGGATGTTTTCTTATGTAAAATTGAATTTTAAGGGTGGTTTGTCCGCTTCAACTTTTTGGTTTGAGCACTTCTTGCTATGCAAAAATGGACTTTTATATTTATGTGCAAAACTTAGCTTAGCCCCGCTAAAGTAACGGCTTCATTTGCACCTATCATCAATTCTTGATCGTCTTTTTCAGGATGGCTTCTTCTTGTAAACCAAGTGGGTCGAAGCCCGCAACTAGACAGAACTCTGGATCCAAGTTGGCCGCCTTTGTTGGCGGTGGACGAGAGTTTGCTGAGAGTGAGGTGCCTACGTATCGCGGCGTGATGAAGAGGGGAATCCTTCTCCAAGAACTCAGCGGAATCCGGGAGGGTGTTGACAAGCGGGGGTACCCAGTGAGAGACATTGCGAAGGATCTGACCCCCATGGTGCTTGCCCAGTGGAAGAAATCAAACGCCCAGTTTGCACCTCCAGTGGTTGTTATTGACCGGTCCGTGACCAGAAGGATAGATAATTTTTGGAAGAAGGTTAGTGAAGTGGTGAGAGACAGCAACTAAAGCAGTAAAGGAATTCGTGAAGAAGAATATGGACAGGCTGTTTGACATAACGGCCTGCCCTCACACGATCTTCCTCTGCAAGGACCAGGAATCCCACTGCTCCAACCCCCAGCTGTGCCACGCGAGAGCACACGTGCAGTGTGACTGCCCCCTGGCCAGCAAAGTCCCTACTTTAGACCTGAAGTGGCTGTACTACCATAGGATCAAAGTGGGGGAGGAGAGTGCTATGATGATGACAATGGGTAGACAAGAATGAGACGCATAGACAAGTGAAAGCAGCAAAGAGAAAGCAGTTGGAAGAGGAGGCTAAGCTGAAGAAGCAGAAGCAGAAAGATGAAAAGGTCAGACGTCTTGAGCTGCAGGAGCAGATGTTCCTGGGCCAGGCTGAAGATCACCAGGATTCTGAGGATGGGACGGAGGAGTCATTCACCCTGCCACTCAGAGGAAAGAAGCAGGAGAAACAGGAGGCTGCCATACTGGTAGACCGACTGCTCAGGGAGAGGCTGGGGTCCCTGGCACCCCTTGTAATGCAGTACTTGGACAGGCCAGCTGCAAGAAGAAACACAATGCCAGTCCGGAACCTGGCGCGGAAAAGCACCCGGGTTTCGACTTTTCCGCCCACTGCTGCTGCTGCCTTGGATTCTGGATTCCTCCAGGACCTTATCGCTGACGGTCACCTCTCTCCAGACATGTCGTACCTGGTCTGCGATCCTAACAAAGCTGAGGAGGGCCAGGCAGGATGCCATGGAAATCGGCCAGGGACCTTGACCAGGGGAAGCACCAGGGTACAAAATATTTGGATTGGGGTTACGATGGGAGGAAGGACAAGACCAGGGCGATTGTGCCCGACAGCTATAGGAAACTGCCCCCAAAAGGTTGATCAGGGGGGAGCATGTGTCAGTGACAGAGGAGCCATCTGGAAGGTACCTTTGGCATTTTTGTACCAGAGGACCCGGTGCCCCCTGAGAAGCCTGCGTTCAATGTGGCTCAGGCTCTCTATGATCTGCTGGTGACATACGACTCCACCGACTCACTGATCGTACTGCAAGGTGACTCAACTAGGGCCAAACACGGGTGAAAGGGTGGTACTCACGTCCATTTGGAGAAGATGCTGGGAGCAAGCTCTTCTGGAGTATATCCCGTTTTTGCACACAAGCGAGTTGCCCCTGCGCCACCTTATCACCAGCATCGACGGGCCTACCTCATCTGGGCACTGGCTTCACGGGTCCAGTGTGCAGTCTGCTGTCCAGCGTGAATGAGATGCAGTACAATGCAGAGTTCAGAGGAGTGCCAGGCGGTGAAGATTCACGGAGATACCCGGGGTATACCTGGTCAACATGTCCACTGACCAGCAGGTCTCCTACCCGCTGGTCCAGGCTGTGAAGCGGGGGTTCTCCCGTCCCAGCTGCAGGAGATCAAATGTGGGCAAAGGGGTCCCACTCCAGATGGCTCACCAACAGCCCAGTCGTCGTGTACATGTGGACCAGAAAACATGGACTGACTGGCAAATAACTGAACCACCCTGGAAATCTTTGTCAAGTACTGCTGCAGGTGTACTTCAAAAATCAACTACGACATCAAGGTTCACCACAGACTAGAGGACGGCCCCAAGCACATCCTCACGCAGCTCAGAGTGATGAGGTCGCAGCCCAAGAAGGTCCAAACAGCTGTGACCTTTTTACGTGCGGACAGGAGCATGGTTCGCACACTCAGAATGTGTCCTCCTCTCGCTGATGGCGAGGGCAGAGTGAGGACGACCGCAGGTTCGCCGTGACCCAGATTTTGAAGCTGGGGCTGGGGAGGAGTATGGGGACACCAGTGTAAGATCTCGGGATCACACCCAAGCTGAACTGTCAGCCACCAGCTTTCAGACATGATCAGCTGGCAGCCTGGCCAGGTGCACGAGCCGGCATTCACCTGTTTTACTGTCCGGGGATCAGATCCAGGAGATCCTGGTCAAGCCGTACGAGGTTCCGGAGTTCTCTATCCACACTCAGAGCACCGAAAGAGCGCGAGCAGGGACAGAGGCTGCGGCAGCAGTGGTGGGGGAGCAGGCCAGAGACGGGTTCATCCGGGCTCGGGCCCACCATCGGGAGACCATGCCCTGCTCAGGTCTAAGAAGAACATGATGGACACGTTCTAGGAAACGTAGAGGCTGGACCTGTATGTGGCCGATAAACCAACGATCAGAAAGAGCTACCACCTATCATTTGGAAATCATTTTGGGCATGAGCAAAAAACAGGACCACCGGACACTGCACTCTTTTAAAGCTTTATTCGATAGGGTGCAATAAAAAAAGTGCAATTTTGATAGTAAAAATTTGCTCAAATGAAAAAAAAGAATAGGGAAAAAAGTCTTAAAATTTCCTTTTTACATAGGAAATTGGCATCCCAAAGTTGGAAAAAATTTTTGTTAACGGGTCCCCCTACCAGGGGCCCACAAGCATGCACAGATGGGTGTCATGAAAACAAAAGGAAGAAGATTGTACCCGTTTGGAAGATTTACTACGTGAAAGAGAAGTCTCCAGTCCTACAGTGGAGGCACCACCTTGAGGAGCTGCCATCGTCAACATGCGCGCCCGGGGACGCAAAGGACGCCCAGGATTATCCCCAATGTATTTTTATGCCGTACATCACCTCCAGCTCAGCATGTACCAGATTAGACATTATCGGGAGTATACATCCTAAAATTTTTAAAGGGCTGGCCCCCGTAGAAGAGGGGAAAAGGGATTTAGGAGACGCGTAAAAAGCCAAAGTGCATTTCCCTAGAAACTGGAGGATTCCTAGATCAGGACAATAAGACGGTTGTTCCCCTTCTTGCAAATAATGTGCAGGCATGGACATGACAAACAGGTCATAAACCACACACCAACTGAGATTTGCAAAATCGCCAAGAGGTTTGGGGTCTAGCTCCATGACCCCCATAAAAAGCCGACACTCGCATTATGCTCCCCTAGAAGATGCTGTTTGGCAAGAGCAAAACAAAGTGTCAATGCGACTATGACACAGACGTTTTTAGTTCTGGGCCCTAAATTCAGCCCCGCGCCTCGACATCCTGAACTGGGATTGCCCCTTTGGTGTTGGGTTTCTTTCCTTTCTGGTGTTCAAGTTTGTCGCCCCTCATGAGAACCAGAGACTTGGGCCTGATCGGTGTGTTGCTTGCCAATGTTCCATGCCTTCACTGGGTGCGACACGGTGTCCTGTTTTGGAGGAAGGGCAAGAGGACTGCATGGGCCACATGGAAACATATGGAGATGTAAACCCCAGCATTATGTGCTTTGGCTGCTGGGACCAAGCCCTCAGTCAATAGAAGAATGGCTGGGGCCACTGAAACGATTTGTGGTCGTGTATATGATCGTACCAGTAGTCAGGAGTGTGTCAACAAGGCAAGGAAGGAACTGTTCACCCAGAAAGGCAGAGCAATAGATAGTATCCCTCCTACACAGGCTGCACTCATCCAGCACATCAAGAGGGCTGCCTACCAGGCTGGTCACTGCTGGGCACAGATGATGATCGTAGCTCCAGAGCTTCCATCTCCAAGTGAATGGGGGTGGAACAAGGTCCAGGATGGCTACGAAATATGCTGGACAACCCTACCAGAAGCCACAAAAGCTTGTAGAGAATCTACGTTGGGGTTTGCAAGAAGGGCTGCAGCGGGACACTGCAAGTCGGAACGCTGCTCTGCAGTGCACTGCACTTTGTGTCTGCGGTGGACTTTGCACTGACTGATTTCCTAGAAAGACTATATTTGGAATTATCTACCATACTAGACTTATATAAACTATTGATAAGATGTACATAATACCAATAAATCAGTTCTACTATCACTACAATAGAGTTTAACTAACATTTCAGAGGGGCTATAACAGCTGATGGCGGCCATCTTGGAAAATGGCCGCCTATTGTGTCAGAGGGCAAATCGTCGATGGCTCTATAGCCAAATATCTTCCCATAGGCATGCCCTGACTGTACCAAGTTTCATGCTTCTATCATTAAAATTACAATGTATTCACATATCTGCAGTACTATAGGTACATATGCGTAAGATATACAAAAGTGGTTATAGGTGAAGTTGTTATTATAAATAAAAGTAATAATTATAGATAAAACATTGAATTATCTAATTTAATATAATATAATTCATATATAATTGAATATAACAAAATATAATTTATAAATTAAAGTAGAATATTATAAATAACCGTTGTTATTATTTATATGTGTGTAAATAGTAATTATTTACTGACTTTGGATGGAATTTTACATTTTCCGCCACTCAGGCATACCAACAGTACCGAATCTGCCGTCTTTGTTTCGTTGGTATCCTTACCATGTTGGGGAGCTCCTAATTCATAAAAACAGCGACTGAGAAATCGGATCACTTTGTTAATAAGAACTGTTACCAGGTTGGTAAGGCTTTTGGTTAGGGAGCTTACCAAAGGACTGAGAAATCGGCCCCTAGACTCTACGTAAGGATGGTTGTCTGACACCGTTGGAACTTCTTTTTTTTCAAGCGGATGAATATATATTTTATTTGTTACTTACTCCTGTTTTATCTTTCAGTTAAATAAATTTTATGATTCATTATCACTTAGTATTTTTTTTTTTAATATGCTCCATAGTTTATATTAACAGTATCTACTTGTGAAAGCAACTAATTTGATAGATAATGTGGAAACCCGGTCAGCTTCCAATCATATCCTACTCAAGTCTTGTACACCGTGTATACACTCTACACATACACACCTCTCACAGTCTTGACACATGTTTGTATCATAACAGACCGACAGATTTGTCAACACAGAAGACTGAATACCTAGCTTGAAGTCCGGCCAAAAGTAAGACACAAACACACACATTATATAAGTTTGGTAGCACTACTATAATACGAGCCAGGGTACTCAATACATGGAATATTTTACGCCACATCCAAGAACCAAATGAAAACGATATGAAAGTCGCATCTTTTTGACTATACACCATACACACAAAGTTTATCCGCTTCAATAAACAGGAAGGTTAAGACATAAGAACATAAGAAATTAAGGAAGCTACAAGAGGCCGTGAGACCCATGGAGGTAGAAAAGTAAAGGTAAAAACTCAATAAATTGGTGAGACATGATCTACCCTTGGTGAATCCATGTTGTGAATCATTTACCATACTATGATTTTGTCAATGCTCTCTAATGTTTTTTTGCAATAATATATTCCAGTAATTTACCTACCACTGACGTTAGACTAACGGGTCGATAATTTGACATTAATCCTCTATCACCCTTCTTAAATATGGGGACTACATCTCCTTTCCTCCACATTTACGGCACCTCCCCTATAACACAGATTTCCTAAAAATGTGCACTAACACTCACTAACAACCTCTGCATTCTTTTAATACTCTGCAGACGAGTCGGTGACGTCATAACATGGCGCCGGTCGTTTTAGGGCGCACACATTTTCCTGCACTTAAATTAGCTGTATCATCAAAAAATACTGCTCACATCGAAAAATCGACATCACTACCCTACTATACGAGGCTTGAAGATTTCCAATATATCGTTACCTCAAGTAGAGTATATGGGTCCATTGTCCTCTGCTGTTCTTGTTAACTTTTTACTGTCCTAGCCATCACGTTCTATTGATCTCTGTTCACCTGCCCTGCCTTAACCTTCATATACATGTCCCTTTTTTCTCATATATTATGTTTTAAAGTCTCAGTCATCCATTTGGGGTAATTTTTCCTTGATCTTATCGCCCTATAAGGAATATTCTTTTTCTGACCTGTAATTAAATTTCTGACAAAGACTATAATCCTCATCAGCACTGACCTCACTGACACCTCTCTGCGCCCGGACCTCCGACCCCACCTACCCCTCCTTCCAACACCCCCAGTTAATCCCCTCCAGGTGTCTTCTTAATCCTGCATAATTAGCCTTTCTGAAGTCAGGTACTCTATGCTTATTAACATTTCTAGTTCCTACTTCCCATTTTAAGCAAAACCTAATTTCCCAATGATCGCTATTATCTAACTGTCCTCCAACTTCCACCTCTGTAACTAAATCTTTCCTGTTTGTCAGTAAAAAATATAGAATATATCTCCCTTAGTAGGCTGCTTAATTGCTTGCTTTAGAAAGTTATCTTGAACTAGATTTAACAATCTTCTGCTTCATTGCTTCCTACAATTAAATCCCAGTCTATGTTCCTAAGATTAAAATCTACCACGCATAATCGAGTATATTTACACACCATGCTTATTTCTTGCCATATAGGAACTGAATCCTCTTTACATAAGTTTGGAGGCCTATACACAATACCGAAAACCATTTTCTCAGTTCCCTCCGTAACCTCCACCCACATAGACTTTATGCTATCATCTGTTTTATATCATTATTAACATAACACTGCAATGCAATGCATCTCTTGCATAAAGCGCAACTCCTCCATCTCATTTATCTAACCTGTCTTTGTGGAATAACTTAAACCCCGCTATCTCAACTTCTGGATTAAATACCTCTCCTGACATATCCATCCATGTTTCTGTTAATGTTATCATATCAAAATCTTCTACACTAGTTATTCCTCTCAGGAAATGTTAGTCTTCATTTCCACCTATCAAAGAAGTATGTTGTCCTGCACGGTATTAACAGCCTCTATAGCCAGACAGACAACAATGACACTGACCTTGGTCTTGGGAGTGACTGTGGCGGGCTTGGCTTCCGTCTGTCAGGCGGAAGGTATGCTTCCCTGTCTCCTCCATCTCGACTTGCCTCGCCACACCGCCTGTGGGAGGACATAATATTGTACAGGACTCTTACAGAAGGAGCAGCAGCGAGGTGTCGAGGGAGCACATAGTGGAGAAAGATTAAAATGTATGTACGAAGAAATGATGATTTTGCAATATAGACCTGTGTGTGTGTTTATGTGTATGTGTGTGGGTATGTGTGTGGGTGTGTGTGTGCGTGCGTGTGTATGTGTGTATGTATGTTTTTCTGTGGAGATTTATCAATTTGTATATATACAGGATTGAGTCGAACAGGATTGAGTCTTTTAATATCCAATTATCATATTTT
>JACEEZ010019277.1:307500-322500 GCA_016584305.1 Chionoecetes opilio | reverse complement strand
AGTCACTTAGACCAATATTTTAACTCTAACTAAGCCTTATGTTTACTCCTGACAGAACAACACATTGACACCGTCGGTAAATTGCGTCACCGTCAACTTCAGGTCTATATCCAGGCTAAATATGGGCCATTTTACACGGCCAGCCTTCTAACATAGACCCGACTATACACTAACGACATGATCACCACTCCAATATTTCCCTAATAACAAACAGTAATATACAATATATATTTATGTAATGTAGTGATGCAAAAATATTTATATATGCATCCTGGATCTTATGGTCTAAAAATGTGAAATTAATTATACGGTGCCTTGATGTAATAATGACCCACCTAGTTGTACTTTTACTGTACATTTATTTGAATCTTCTCTATATACGTAAGCTGGTAAACCTGGGCTTTCTATCTATCTATTTATTGCTCTAGGACAGTGGTTCTTAACATGGGGTACCAAAAACCACCAGGGGGTACGAAACCTTACCCCTGGGGTTACGAGACATGCTGACCAATAATTCACTATCATATTTACAGTGTAAGGAAGCTGAAATTGTATATTTATAATTATTTTGTCGGTCAACAATTGTCTAAAGTCTAAACCACCTGGAGTCCAACGGTTCATCATTAAGTCATAATACAATAACTTGTAAAATATATTAGTTACCGTCATTTGTCGTTTTCTATTTTACCATTTCATACATCGAGTTCTATAGCTACTCTTGTGGTACGTGTTCATGCGTCTGTTGGCTGAAAGGTTGCCATTTGGTATTTTTCATTACCAAATTAGGATATATTTGGTTATGAAAAATCCATCAGGTAATGAAATGAATCACATGATTTAGTATTGGACTTAAATTTGGTAATGAAAAGAACGGAATTTGGTACAGAAAAGAAAACTCTTTTATTCATTTCCCCTCAAAAATATTACTTGATGGGCTGAGCTAGTTGTATGTGTCCCGCAATGAAAACTGCATAATTATACGGTCAGAGGTCAGGACAGTAACAGGACTTGTCAAGTACAAGTACGCGTCGCAGACCCGTCCCCCGCACCCGCGTGATGGCCAGTTGGCTGAGCTCTTGACTGTGAATTTGTCACATGTCCATGAGGAAAGGTTCTTATGAATTCGGTCGTATGGACCAAACAGTACCATGACGACCATTACTCCTTACTCTAATTATATTTTTTTCTGACTGGGGTTATGAGTCAAATTTATGAGATCTCAAGGGGTACGAGCACTAAAAGGTTAAGAGCCACTGCTCTAGGACTAGGTCAATCCCTTATGATGTAAAATAAAAGATCCTGTTGTCCAGGATACAGGAAACAGGGAACCTCCGTCTTCATAAGGCTTTCCTCAGCAAGAAACAACGCTATGGTTTGAACAGTGTGGACGGTTGGAGTGCACTGACTATGCTTAGGCAGAAACACCCATACAACAGTTTCTGTCATAGATTCGAGGCATCGAACCTATACATGAAACTTAGGTCGATTAACAGTTGTTTCACCGCATTCTCCCCTACTATTACAAAATACATGTGCATTGAACATTAGTTTGGATAGAGTACATACACAAATTTACATATACAATTCTTACAGCATTAACATTTAAGTATTATGCTAGCCTATCTGCTGGTGTCCTAATTCTAGAAGACCGAAGAAGAGAGTCTGGCTCGTTGATATCATCGGGTGGGCTTGGAGCTTGTGCGGTATGTGAGGAAGGGCTTATCATCATCCTTAAAGGGTGATTTCAGGACTTCGGGAGCTGGTTCATTAGTGCCAGGAGTAGATTGTTGCTCATTCTCTTGTGTCTCTTGAGAGTGTTCCTGATCCCTAGGGGAAGGTGCTAGATCCCTAGTAGAGACCGTACTTTCCCTCCCGGTAGGGTAACTTATTCTAGCATAGCGAGGGGTTGCATTTACAAGCTCGACTCTTTCAACTAGAGAATCAGACTTGAAGCTACGAACAAACTTGCCATGGAGGATGGGTCCGGGTCCGGATGAGGTCAGCCAGGATGGTAGTGAATATCCATTACACGATTTTCTAGGAAAAGAGAACATTCTTTCATGGGGATTCTGGTTAGTGGCAGTATAGAGAAGTGATCTAAGTGATCTGGAGTGAAGAGCACTATCAAGTTCAGATTTCCAGTGAGTCTCAGGAAGTTTCTGTGATCGAAGAGCTAATTGTAATGTTTCCATATAGTTGCATTCTCCCTCTCACATTGGTCTGTTCCCTGAAGATGGTATGATGTGGAGTGAGTATAAACTATGCTGTTCTCCATAAGAAAATTACAAACATCTCTAGACATAGACTGAGGTCCTTTATCAGAGTGAATCGATGATGGACAGCCGAATAAGGAAAATAGCTTCCTGAAACACGAGATGCCAGTTAGAGCAGACATGTCAGAGCACGGAAAAGCGAAAGGAAATCTGGAATATTAATCGACAGCAATGAGGAGGTATTTGTTCCTAGTACAAGAAGGTTTTGGTCCAACAAAGTCTACTGATATTCTGTTAAAAGGTTGCATAGAGTGAATTAGTTTAGCTACTGGAGGCCTGCAATATCTAGGTTTCAGCTCAAAACAAATAGTACATTGCGAAGAAACTTTTTTTACATCATCCAGAGAATAAAACAAAATTTTGGACCTCACAAAATGATACAATCGAGTAACACCAGGATGGCAGAGTGAGGCATGAATCTCATCGAGAGGAGCAGGGCTGGAAACAGAATTGGTACAAGATCGAAACAGTGTGTCACAAGGAACATTATACTTATCGGGTCGATATTAATTATAATACTGGTATCCAGATAGTTCTAAGCGCCATCGCATTTTTTTGTCATTCTTTATCTTTGAAGAGTGATTCATCTGAAACATATAAGACAGTCCTTGCTGGTCAGTTATTATAATAAACCTCCTCCCGATGAGAAACAGTTTCCACTTGCGTACAGCTTCGATTATGGCTGTAGCTTCCCTTTCTATGGTATATGGTGAGGATGAAACACACTCTGGGTTTCATGTCTCTTGTTGCATTGTACGCTCCTACCGAGATGCGTAAAACTGAAGAGAAGGAGATGTTCTACGCCAAACTCGACTCTGTATTAGACCAGTGTCCTCCTCGGGACACACTCATTGTCTTGGGCGACTTCAATGCTACTACTGGCACTGTGAGAGATGGCTACGAGTTGTGTGTTGGTCCCCATGGCTCCGGTACCAGAAACACCAACAGTTCTCTGCTTCTGAACTTTGCAAGGTCTCCAGAAGGTTGAGAATTGCAGGTTGAGAATTGCAGGTATCAGAGACCAGAGCTGCACCGCTGGACATGGTATAGTAATGCCGGAGGGGTAGCTAAGGAGATCGACCACATCCTCGTTAGTACTCGTTGGAGGATCCTCCAGAACTGCAGGGTTTACCGGAGTGCTGAGTTCTTTGGAACAGATCACAGACTTGTTGTTGCTACACTTAAGGTAGCGTCCAGTCCAGAAGAATCTCATGAGGTAACCATACTGTGTTTCATCTTGAGAAACTGAAGGACTTGACATGTGCTCATGAGTATGCGGTGGCAATCTCAAATCGGTTTGATGTGCTCGGTGCTCTCGGGGATCCTGTAGAACTGTGAGATACCTTCAAACGTGAAACTCTACAGGCTGCCAAGGAGTGTATTGGGGAGCGCCCGAGGTCAAGGCGTGGTTTTGTCTCGACGGAGACGCTGGAGAAAATCGAGGAGAGTCGCGCTGCCAGGCTGGCTGGGAACCGGGACCAGCACAGGGCTCTGTCACGCCGGACTAGAACCCTCCTGAGGAGAGACAAGGAGAGGTATGTCAGGAGTCTCGCTGAGGATGTCGAGGGTCATTTGTACGCTAATGACCTCCGACCCGCCTACCGAGCCCTGAAGAAGCTCCGTTCCAAGTCTCCTTCTCGGGCGAGTGCTATTCGAACAGCAGATGGGCGCCTCGTGTCGGACATGGATGGGCAGATGGCTCGTTGGGCTGAGTACTTTGGGCAGTTGTTCACGGTGGACCCTCCAACTGAGCAGCTTCACACCACTGGGTTACAGGCAGTGGATGCCGATCCTCCCATTGACGAAACCGCACCCTCTCTTGACGAAGTCAGAGAGGCTGTAGCAAAGTTGAAGGGTGGAAAGGCAGCTGGTGTTTGTAATATCAGTGCGGAGCTCCTCAAAGCTTGGGGTGTGGCCATGATCCGCGGGTTGCATGCTGTCCTGACTGCCGTGTGGCAATCAGGTACCATTCCTCCTGACTGGAAAAGGGGGCTGGTCGTCCCTATCTGGAAAGGGAAAGGGGACCGTCAGGACTGCAACAATTACCGCGGTATTACACTGCTCAGCGTACCAGGCAAGGTGCTTGCCCATCTATTGCTGACACGAATTCGCAGTCATCTGGTGAAGCATCAGAGACCTCAGCAGTCTGGGTTCACGCCTGGTAAGTCAACAACGGACCGTATCCTATCGCTTCGTGTCCTGGTGGAACGCCGACGTGAGTTTCGACAGGGGATGCTTGCAGCCTATGTTGATCTCAAGAAGGCGTTTGAATCAGTGCATCGTGAGTCACTCTGGGATCTTCTGCGACTTCGAGGGATTCCTGCAAGGACTATTGGTTTGATAACTGGTCTGTATTCTGGGACTGAGAGTGCTGTGAAGTGTGGGGGAGGTGTATCCAGCTTCTTTCCTGTGAATACAGGAGTGAGGCAAGGGTGCGTCCTTGCCCCATCACTTTTCAACGCTTGTATGGTCTGGGTATTGGACAAGGTTGTAGATCAAAGTGATTGTGGAGCATCCGTCGGCAACACCAAGATCACTAATCTTGTTTTTGCCGATGATGCAGTAATCTTTGCTGAGTCGCTGGAGGTCCTGGTGATGGCTCTCGTGGCGCTGCACGAGGAGGAAAAGCCTTTGGGACTTGCGGTCTCCTGGCTCAAGACCAAGGTCCAGGTGTTTGGAGACTTACTAGATGAAGCAGTACAGTCTGTTCATGCGTGTGGCGAGGACATTGAGATCTTGGAAAGTTTTACATACCTTGGTAGCGCAGTCCATAATGACGGCGGGTCACGTCAAGAAGCCTTACGGCGGATTGGCATAGCCCACGGTGTTATGGACTCGCTCAGCGGGAGTATTTGGCGTTGTCGGTACCTGTGCAGGAGGACAAAGATCCGGATCTTCAAGTCGCTTGTGATCCCTGTCTTACTCTATGGTTGTGAGACATGGACACTAAATAGTGACTTGAAGAGACGAATCAATGCCTTTGGTAATAAGTGTCTTCGCAGAATCATGGGGTATCGCTGGGATGATTACGTGTCAAATCAGCGATTGCACCGTGAGACTGAATCGAGGCCTATTACCTGCATAGTCCGTCAGCGCCAACTTCGGCTATATGGGCATGTGGCACGCTACCCTGAAACCGATCCTTCCCATCGGGTTGTATCTGTAAGAGACAATCCGGCGTGGAGGAGGCCAAGGGGGCGCCCACAAGGCTCGTGGCTGGGGCAAGTTGATGTTTCTTGTCAAGAGCTGCTTGGTATGGGAAAGGAGCCTGCATGGGAACTCGCGCGTGGTGACCCCCGGGAGTGGCGTCGTAGGGTGGGCGAGGCGACGCGCCCCCCGGCGTATGCCCCCAATGATTGATTGATTGATTCCCTTTCTATAGCAGGTTAGAGTCTTTCTGAGGGAGATAGTGTACTAGAGAAGAAGGCGATAGGTCTGTTATGCTGAGAGAGGTTAGCAACCAAGAAAGTAGCAGAAGCATTAGTTTCTACCTGCAGTCGAAAGTTTTCGTCAAATGCATCAACAGACGTTTTGCAAATTTCTTCCTTTAAGGATTCAAAATAGCATGAATAGCCAAACTATTTCAAGGAAAAAAAAAATTATTCAAGAGAGGTTGAATGCGACTTGAATAATTAGGGATCCATGATGAATACTATGAAAGGAGCCCTAAAGAGCGCTTGAGAGCTGCAGAGTCAAAGGAGATGGGCAAGTCTAGTAGTGGTCGGAAGCGTCCAGTATCAGGTCGGAGGGATCCGTCAGAAATACAGTATCCAAGATAGCACATCTCTCGAAGGCTCTACTGGCATTTTCTTTCATTTATCGTAAATTTTTTATCCGAAGCAATTTTCCTGAAACGCTCAAGGTTCTGATTATGATCATCTTGTCCTAAGCCGCAAACTAGAACATCGTCAATGTAGGCAAAACTGGCTTTAAGATTGTTCAAAATCAAAAATATATAGTGTTGATTACACGTTGGAAAGCAGCCACTGAAATGGTCAATCCAAACGGGATCCTAGTGTACTCATACAGCCCCCCATCTGCCTCAAAAGCAGTGTGCAGCTTCTCATCTTCCCTGAGGAGGACTTGATAGTAAGCACTCCTTAGATCAAGTTTGCTAAAGACTGTAATTAGCTAGGAAATTAACCAAATCGTTGATACGAGGGATTGGGTAAGCATCTACTGAGTGAAGCGGTTAATAATTATCTGCGAGTAATCAACTACCATACGATACGTATGTCGTTAGTCTTTGGTTACTAGTACCTGCGCTCTCCAAGGGGACTGCCTTTTCTCTATTACGCCTTCCTTAGGTAATGACAGTACATCTTCATGAATGAATTTCTCATCCGACTTAGTGAATCTTCGGGTATGGGTAGAGACAGGCCTACAGTCTTTTGTTAAGTTAGGGAAAAGAGATGGGGGATCGACCGACATACAAGCTATTTCACATACAGATAATAAAGTCGGTCTTAGTTCATTCAAATCAAATTAAACTAATTTGTGCATCTGCATGAAATGCTGCCCGAAAATAACTTTAGCACATAAATTAGAAAGCACTGAGAGCAAAAATGTTGAGTACACATTATTATTAATTTATAAATCAACAAAACAGTGACCCAAAGTCTTATACACAAGAGAGGAAGCCATGACAATATTATCCTGGGAAAGATAAGTGGTGATAAACAATAATTATTGTTCAACAACATCAGGATGCATGAAACTGGACGTGCTACCACTGTCAACAAGAGCATTCACATACACATCAATTACCCATACAGGAATAGTAGCACAATCATGCGAGTTAGCGGCAGCCAGGGAAGTATTGGAAGATGTAGCAGCAACTCCTGGGTGGAAGTTGATTGAAGTACCTTCGTAATCGTAGTCGGAAGCAGGAGATAAGAGTGTAGACAGATGGTGAAATGTAATAGATTAATAGCTTCAGCTTGTCTGGTGCAGGGTCACCAGGTATAGAATCCAGAAAATTCTTGAAGGTAAAAAACCAGTGATTCCATTCTGCAGGAGTGGTGTCTTGCGAGCCAACAAAGCGACCAGGTCTGAGTAGTTTATCCATCCTGCTTAGTCCACACGGATATAGGAATCTTGCTGAGTAAATTGTTGTGCAGGGTACAGGAACAGGAAACAGGGAACCATCCGTCGTCATAAGGCTTTACTCAGCAAGAAACAACGCTATGGTTTGAACAGTGTGGACGGTTGGAGCGCACTGCCTATGCTTAAGCAGAAAAACCCGGGAGAACAGAATGAAGTTTAACATTTTAAAGAATATTAGAGACTATGCTGTATATATATAGTGTGAAGGTTATGGGTGATATGAATGCATATCTGGGTATTAGGGTACGCCGTAGGTCCAATGAAAAGTGAAATATAGATTATTTCGAATTTGGCAGGGTGTTTTCTTATGTAAAATTAAATTTTAAGGGTGGTTTGTTCGCTTCAACTTTTTGGTTTGAGCACTTCTTGCTATGCAAAAATGGACTTTTATATTTATATGCAAAACATAGCTTAAAGTGCGATTTTGCATAGTAAGAATTGCTCAAATGCAAAAATGGAATTAGATAAAATCGTCTTAGAATTCTATTTTACATAGGAAAGTGGCATGCCAAGGTTGAGAAAAAGAATTTTTGTTATACGGCGTACCCTATCCAGGGTACCAAAATAGTTGGATTGGGTTACGATGGGAGGAAGGACAAGACCAGGGCGATGGTGCCCGACAGCTATGGGAAACTGCACCCAAGGTTGATCAGGGAGGAGCATGTGACAGTGACAGAGGAGCCATCTGGAAGGTACCTTTGGCACTTTGTACCAGAGGACCCGGTGCCACCTGAGAAGCCTGCGTTCAAGGTGGCTCAGGCTCTCTATGATCTGCTGGTGACATACGACTCCACCGACTCACTGATCGTACTGCAAGGTGACTCAACTAGGGCCAACACGGGGTGGAAGGGTGGTACTCACGCCCATTTGGAGAAGATGCTGGGACGCAAGCTCTTCTGGAGTATATGCGTGTTGCACACAAACGAGTTGTCCCTGCGCCACCTTATCACCAGCATCGACGGGCCTACCTCATCTGACACTGGCTTCACGGGTCCAGTGTGCAGTCTGCTGTCCAGCGTGAATGAGATGCAGTACAACGCAGAGTTCAGAGGAGTGCCAGGCGGTGAAGATCTCACGGAGATACCGGAGTAAATCCTGGTCAACATGTCCACTGACCAGCAGGTCTCCTACCAGCTGGTCCAGGCTGTGAAGCGGGGCGTTCTCCCGTCCGAGCTGCAGGAGATCAAGTGTGGCAAGGTGTCCCACTCCAGATGGCTCACCACAGCCCAGTCGCTCGTGTACATGTGGACCAGAAAGCATGGACTGACTGGCAAAGAACTGAACACCCTGGAAATCTTAGCCAAGTACTGCCTGCAGGTGTACTTCAAACTCTACTACGACATCAAGGTTCACCACAGACTAGAGGACGGCCCCAAGCACATCCTCACGCAGCTCAGAGTGATGAGGTCGCAGCCCAAGAAGGTCCAAACAGCTTTGACCTTCTACGTGCGGACAGGAGCATGGTTTGCACACTCAGAATGTGTCCTCCTCTCGCTGATGGCGAGTCAGAGTGAGGACGACCGCAGGTTCGCCGTGACCCAGATTTTGAGGCTGAGGGCTGGCGAGGAGTATGGGGACACCAGTTTAAGACCTCGCATCACACCCAAGCTGAACTTGTCAGCCACCAGCTTGCAGACACTGATCAGCTGGCAGCCTGGCCAGGTGCACGAGCCGGCATTCACCTGTTCACTGTCCGGGGATCAGATCCAGGAGATCCTGGTCAAGCCGTACGAGGTTCCGAAGTTCTCTATCCACACTCATAGCACCAAAAGAGTCGTGAAGCAGGTGACAGAGGCTGCGGCAGCAGTGGTGGGGCAGCAGGCCAGAGACGGGTTCATCCGGGCTCGGGCCCACCACCGGGAGACCATGCCCTGTTTCAGGTCTAAGAAGGACATGATGGACACGTTCTAGGCCAACGTAGAGGCTGTGACACTGTGATGTAGTGCCTGATGAAACAACTGATCAGAAAGAGCTTATCACGCTAGTCATTTGGAACTCATATTGGTGCATGATGCAATACACAGGATCAACCGGACCCTGCGTACTCATTTAAGCATTATTCGATAAGGGTGCAATATAAAAGTGCGATTTTGCATAGTAAGAATTGCTCAAATGCAAAAATGGAATGAGATAAAATCGCCTTAGAATTCCATTTTACATAGGAAATTGGCATGCCAAAGTTGAGATAAAGATTTTTTGTTATGCGGCGTACCCTACTGGGTATGCTAGGTGAACAAATAAATCAAAATGGTTAATGCTTCCTGATTTTATAGATGAGTTGGAATTAGATAACTTGAAATGAGACTGTGGTAGAGGGACGTTTGACTTGGAATGCAAGGAACCAGGAGTCTGTACTTAACTATGTGTTGGTGAATGGGAAAATGCGTTGAGTGTTGCTCGTATGTGGATAGATAGCGATGGAATGATTGATATTGTGTCTGATCACAATATGCTTGTAGCGGATTATGTGATATGGAGTAGAAGTAAGGAGGGTGAAGAACAAATGGAGGTTGAGAGATACAAACTTGGATGATTTTTAAGCATTTCTGAGTGAAATGTGGGACAGAGAAAGCTTACAGGATGTGAATGAGCTGAATGATCGTTTAACAGTAAATGTGAGGAGCGCTGCATTGAGTAAAATAGGGTATATTAGATAAATGGAAGAAAGAAAAATAATAAACCATGGTGGAATGAGGATATTAGGGAGGTAAGAAAGGAGCAAATCAAAGTTAAACAGGCAATGTAGATCGTTAAAAAAAAAGAGGCATGAAAATGAAGAAGCGGAAGGTGAATAACAGCATGCATTAACAAAATACATGAATATAATTTGTGAAACAGCAATTAGAGACAAATCGAAAGATAAGAGATGCTAAATTGAAGTGTGAGAGGGGTTCAGTGTGAGAGATTCATTCCCTAAAAAAAAAGAATAGAAGGTGGACGTGAGTGCTACATATTCATGGGAGTGGAAATGATGTCTGATAGTGAATATGTGAAAGTTTTTAAAGGTTTTTATTTTCTATTAATTTACGTTTGGAGCCTATAGCGCCTGTAGGCTATTATTTTTCCTCGAGGGCCCAGATGGTTGGCCCTGCACAGTCTGGAGGTCTGTGATGGTTGGCCCTCACACGTGGTGGCGCAGGCTGGATTTTTATAGTGACACCTGTGATGGTTTTCTAAGATGGTTTTGACCTGAGGCTCATACTGCCACCTGGTGCCCTCCCCCGCACTTGTAGTCGCAGTCGAAAGTGAGGTTCATTCAGTATGTGGGTATCTTCGGCCACTCGACGATGGAAGAAAAAGTTGCTCTTGGCGGGACCTGAACTCGGGACCTTGTGCTAAAAGCTACCAGGCTCTTATCCACCGCGTTAAAGATGGTCGAAAGAGTTGCCCCAGGCAGGATTATAACTCGGGACATTGAGCTCACCACTCCAGGACGCTAACTAGTTAGCCACCGCCTCCCCAAACATGTACTCCTCAAATACATGTAAATGATGAGTGTGTGACAAAAACAGATGAGACAAAATCTAAGGGCAACACAAGCTTTTGGGGAAAACATTGGAGGCGTGGGTTACATTTTTGACGTAAAGCCAGCATGTGTAGCACTGGAAAGAAAATATGCGGAAAAACTGAATGAATGGATCAGCAGGGATGAAGCAGAGAGGTGTGTTAAGAAGCAAAAGAATGAAAAGCCAGCAAGCCTTGATGAAATCTATATATATAAATCTCAAAATTTGTCTGTCTGTCTGTCTGTCTGTGTGTCTGTATGTTCGTTATAGACTCGGCTACAGATGGCCAAAACCCCACATGTCGCACATATTTGGAATCCTCATGACCCAGCGGAGAACATAGGCTATGTTTCGAAGGGCGTGGCCGACCCTGGTGGGCGTGGCCAGCAAAAACATATCTGTCTGTCTGTCTGTGTCTGTATGTTCGTTATAGACTCGGCTACAGATGGCCAAAAACCCCACATGCCGCACATATTTGGAATCCTCATGACCCAGCGGAGAACATAGGCTATGTTTCAATGGGCGTGGTCGACCCTGGTGGGCGTGGCCAGCAAAAACAACCTAAAAACGGCTGTGGCTGCTATAGTCTCTGCTGGAACATTTTCTCTAAAATTCATACTAGAGAGAATGAACATCTTATGGGGATACTATTATTAATTGTAGTAAATCAAATTATTTTATTTATCAGACTTGACACTGTAGTCCAAAATTGTTGGCCGTGATCGACTTGGGGGGATGGAAGATGTTTTGAGGAGCGTGTCCGACCCCGGTGGGCTTGGCAAGCAAAAACAACCTAAAAACAGCTGTAGCGGTTAAACCGTGCGAGATAGAGACTTGATTTTGTAGTCCAAACTTGTTGACCGTGATCGACTTGGGGGTATGGAAGAGTTTTTCTTATTTTTATCAACATAACACAATATGGCCGCAGGCCCCCCATTGGGCCGCAGGCCCACAATGGGCCGCAGTCCCACAGCCCTCCGCAGGAGCTAGGAGAAAGGTGCCCGGAGGGCACCCTTTCTGCTAGTACCATATAAGATGTACAAGAAAGGAGGTGAGGTGGTGATTGACAGAATGACAGACATATTTATCCGTGTGTGGGAAGAAGAGAGAATGCCTAGTAATTGGTATGAATGTAGTGACTCTGTTGCATAAAGGAGGATACACGCATAATAGTGTGTTGAGATATGCCAATTGCCCTAATGAATACAGTATATTGGCTAAGTATTTAGTGCAGTATTGAATGAAAGATTGTGAAATGGATTTAGACAGCCAGTGTCTTAGGTGAGGAGCGAAATAGTTTTCGTGTGGATAGGAGAGCAGAAAACAAAATGTTTGGGGTGAATGAACTAATTGAAAAGAAAAAGATGGATGAAAGAACACTGTACTTTGGTTTCTTAGACATTGAGAAAGCTTATGCCAGGGTTAACAGAGGAATGTTGTGCAGGGTTTTGGAAAATGTTGGGTTGAGTCAAAAGATAGTGAGCATATTGAGGAGTATGTATGAAGACACTTGAGAAAAATATATTTTTGATAATATGGAAACAGAATGGGCGAGGAGTGAGAGACGTGATAGGCAAAAATGTATTATGTCCCCAGCTATGTTTGGTTTGTATACTGAGGACTACACTGGCAGTACAGATGAAAAGAATGGAAGCAGGAGTGAGAGTACAGAGTGACCAAATATGTTTGTTGGTGTATGGGGATGATACAGTAACAATTATTATGAGTAAGTCGGCTGGCTATCTTCGGCAATTCGACGATGGAAAAAACAGTTGTTCCTGGCGGGATTTGAACTTGGGACCTTGTGTTCACCACTACAAGGTTCTAATCTTCCGGACAATACGTTAAGGCAAGGGTTTCAAAACTTTTCAGTATGAGGGCCACAATATATAGTTAGCACATCTTTGCGGGCCACATGAAAAAAAATAAAGAAACGTCAGTTTCACAAATTTATTGAACTCAAGCTAAAAAGTAAAACAAGTGGAAGAAATTTAAAACAAAACTTGTTGGTATTACTCAAGGTAAACCAAAACTATACCTGCCTTCATTTTTATGCAACTACATTTATGTAAAGGACGCTGCTGCTTTTTTTATATATCAAAATCTCATTGAAGTAAAGCTTCAAATTTGAGGAGCCAATTATAAGAATGGATTTCAAATATTCATTAGATCAATTAATTCGACATTTGCATCCCTTAATGGTTAAAGGATACACAAATCTTTAATTTCTAAACTAACTTTTTTCAGTTTCTATTTATTTCTCTGCATCTTCATCTTAAAATTCTTTTCTAACCGTTATTTTGCAGCTACTATAGACGGTCATTGTTCTTCTCCTAAATCTACCAATAGTGGTGCTCCTTAGGGTTCTGTCCCATCACCCACTCTCCTTCTATTATTCATTACTGATCTTATAAGTTTAACTCAATGCCCTATCCACTCCTAAGCTGATGATTCTGCTCTTCATTTTTCAACGTCGTTCATTAAACGTCCAACTCAACAGGAACTAAGAGACTCACGGAGAGATTCCACTCTCACCAGTAGCTACAGGCTGACAGCACACAGGCTGGAGGGGCAAGGCAGGCGGGGGATAGAGAAATGACTAATGGGATAACAAATGTATGGCAACGAGGGATACAGGCACAATAGGAGCTGGTGTTTGATAAGGAAGGAGGTGTTGGGAGAAGAAAAACAGTACTAAGGAACAACAGTATGATACAAAACAGCTACAGGTAAATATAGTTGGATGGCAAAGGAAACAAATGTTAAATATATAAAACAAGTAACACAGTCGTAAGAAGAGAGGCAGTTTCACAACGATAAAAGGGGAGAACAAATATGGATACGAAATAAAGGAGATGTGGAAGGAAAGAAGTAGGGAGGGGTGGAGGCAATGGATGTACCCTCCATAATATGCTCCAGATGGAATTTCTTCACCTTTCCGTGACCCTCAGGAATTCAATATTCCAAGTAATTTTCTCTGAGCTTTGCACCGAGTGTGTGTGCGTGTGTGTGTGTGTGTGTGTGTGTGTGTGTGTGTGTGTGTGTGTGTGTGTGTGTGTGTGTGTGTGCGCGTGCGTGTGTGTGTGTATGTGTGCGTGTGTGTGTGTGTGATGTGTGTGTGTGTGATGTGTGTGTGTGTGTGTGTGTTGTGTGTGTGTGTGTGTGTGTGTGTGTGGTGTGTGTGTGTGTGTGTGTGTGTGTTTGTGTGTGTGTGTGTGTGTGTGTGTGTGTGTGTGAATGCGAGCGTTTGTGTTTTCACCCACGGTCGTGTTCACGCGAGCTGGACTCGCAACTAATTGCCAGTTTTAACCTCCCAGAAAAAGCTTGAAACACCTAGTGACCAATCTTTGGGTAATACCAGGACCTCGCACACTGCAAGCACCACAAATTGGCAGTTGCGAGATGGACTCGCAACTGCCAGTTTTAACCTCCCAGAAAAAGCTTGAAACTCCTAGTGACCAATCTTTGGGTAATACCAGGACCTCGCACATCACACACACCCCATCCCCTTGTTCAAGGGGGACATTAACCGCCCAAATTTGTCAGTGAAAAATCCCCAGGAGTGGGAGCGTGTGTGTGTGTGTGTTTAGATGCATGTATATAGTTCACCCAATGCCTAATCAGGCGATAGACATACAACCGGCAGCCATTATCTGGAAAGAGCTTATAGCTCATAAAGACCGATCTTTGGGTAATGCTGGGACTTTGCACACCACGCACACCCAATCCCCCTGCTTGCCCTGTCACATTTACAGAAACTTACTCCCGAATAGAGCATAACTTTTCGTTTGTTGCAAAGTCCTCGGAATGTCATGACTTTTATTCCTTGTTATTGTGTGATTTTCGCTCAGTTATCATGTCAGAGAACCGTCCCCGAAAGTTTAACTTGGACGTTGAAATGTCGTGGCTCTATACGTGTTTCGATAACTGCTCGTAAATGTTCCATGCTCGGCGTAACTCCTTGCCCGTACGTCGGATACGTCCTAGTTTCGTCGCTAGTACGTTGGATTTGTCGCTTGTACGAAGTTTGTTCGCACGTACGAGCCCCAAAAATACCGTTAAAACCTCCTCCATAACTGGCTACGCAATAGTATAGCACTAGCCCCGAATCAGCC
>JACEEZ010019277.1:267500-302500 GCA_016584305.1 Chionoecetes opilio | reverse complement strand
GTATATAGGTCCCTGGGAACGCCAGCACATGAGGGGTGTATACAGGTCCCTGGGAACGCCAGCACATGAGGGGTGTATACAGGTCCCTGGGAACGCCAGCACATGACGGGTGTATACAGGTCCCTGGGAACGCCAGCACATGAGGGGTGTATACAGGTCCCTGGGAATGCCAGCACATGAGGGGTGTATACAGGTCCCTGGGAACGCCAGCTCATGAGGGGTGTATGCACTACATTATACTACCCACAGTCATGTACGCCTCCCCACCGTGTTGCTCCTCCCTAACCCTCACACAGCACCATCAGCTGCAGAAAGTTCAGATACGGGCATGCAGGGTCATCCTTGGCCATGCCTACGCAGGCTACTACAGTACCCTGACCACCCTGAGTCTGCGGAGGCTGTCCACAGGGCATCAGGATGCCTTACGGAAGTTCAGGGTTGGATTGCTGCGTCATCCTTGACATCGTCACCTCCTCCCACCCGACACTGCACCTCCTGTTCGCGTCATCTAACACCACAACACTCACTCCTATCAGAGCCTGGCGAACATAGGATAGGTATCGGCACAGCGCGATGCCCACATCGTTCGCGCCATTTACTCGTTTTTTATTAATAGTTTTACTCCTCACATTTCATGTCAGTTTTCTTCCTCTATAAATGACTTTTTTCTTTAAATATTTATATTTCCTTCCCTCATTTGATATATTAAATTCGATTTAAACATTAGTATTAAGGTTTATAGTTGTAGTCTATCCCTTATTGCATATTTTCTGTTCTTGACTGCCATATAAATAAACCGTCTATTTAATTAAATTAATTATTACATACATAGTCACACACACAAACACACACATAACAGGGCTCAGTGGATTATAACATGACAGGCCACTTTTTGGTCCCACATTCAATCCCTGCTCAAGGGAATTTTCACTGATAAACAAGGGCAGTTACTCTCCCCCTTGAGCATGGGGATGGGATGTGTGTTGTTCAAAGTCCCAGCATTACCCAGAGATTCATCTCTATGAACTCCAAGCTCTTTTCGGGAGAGTAATAGGTAGAGATTAATGTCCAGCTCGTGATGAGACCGTTTGTGAACTACAGGTAGACAGATAGACACACAGACACATACACACACGCAAAAACAAAAATGAAAAGAGACCTAGCTGGACGCACAAACTTATAAATGAAGTGTTAACACAGAAAATGAAGAGTAAGATTTGGGAATTGTGTTCCAGGATGATCTATCACAAGAGAAGCATATAAATATAGCATTCAATGATACATATACAGTAATGAGGATACATATTTAGCTTTTCACTTCATGGATAAAGGATATGATGCAAAAAATATTCCGCGAAATGATAAAACCAAAACCACAATATTGTATGTAGAAGTTGTGGGGTCCCCTCACAAAATACAGAATATTAAGAAATTGGAAAGAATCGTGGTGATTCATACGGCCGCTTCAATAAACAAGGACTAGGAAGAGTCTAACGCGGAGCTTCCATGTTAGACTCAAGTGGTACCAATGCCAAGAACGCGTTTCTTAGGCATCGAGAGCTAACATGCTCTTACGTATGTTGATCCACGACTGCGCTTGGGTTGGCAGCCCTGAACCAGGGAGATCTTTTGTTGGGGGACGGAGGGCGGAGGAGGCATTTGTCTCCGCGCCCTGCTATCGAGAACAACAACACACACCATACCATATATCACCTATTTTCTTCATTTATTCAATTTTACCCACATTCTCCATGATCTTCATAGCTCTCCCCACTATCAGGAGTCAAGATTATCATGGTCATGTTATAGTAATTATTTAGTTGCACAGCTAATGAGGCCTTAAATCACTTAAGGGAACTAAAAAAACCACTATCATATGGAAGAAAATTCCCCACCAAAAATAAGAAACGGCAATATAGGTAATATTTTCTTATTTGCTTCCGCCCCATCATCATCATCATCCCCCCCAAGTTGTAATTTCTGCCAGTAACGGTCATGTTAGGTTACTGCCTAGGTTAGATTACGGTCAGGTTAGGTATACATAAACACAGGTAAAAGCTTATTATATATATATATATATATATATATATATATATATATATATATATATATATATATATATATATATTAAGTGGTAGAAAATAGGAACACTCGGCGACGCGAAGTTGGAACTCTCGCCGACGGGGACGAGAGATACGGTAGACGAGAGTATCATAAAGCAATAGATGTTGTGAGTGTGAAGGGATGACCCCTTGTTAAATGGGAGGATAGTGTTGGAGTATGTGAGCGAGAGAGAGATAGAGAGAGATCATGCATGAGTGAGAGGACACTGGGATGTGAGAATGAGGTGGATAGATGTGGAAATGGGAGACTTCTGCCGTGGCCTCCCCGTAGACGGCGTAGAGGGAGTTGTAAGGAACCGCTGTTAGCGTAGACTAGACTATGACCAAAAATAGAATAAATGTCTCCTCTGTTCCCATTAATTAATTGCAAGTGCTGATATATAATTGTATACGTGATGTACTTTAGTTGCTGATAGCCTGGACTCGGCGGGCGAGGAGAGGTAAACAAACCAGATTTCATAGGGCGCCAAACGCGGTCTTCTATAAAATATTTCAGATGCTTCATAATCTGCAGTAGATGCATGTATAACACTCATATTTTGCCAAACAGAATATTGGCAATACCGGTATTTTGTCTTAGCGTTGGCATTTGCATAGTATTCGTAAATATCATTAGACTTAAGTGTTGGACAGGGTCCTTGGTGTCTAACATTTCCAATACTATTTTCGTTAGTTTTAGACCAACTTAAGACTAATCCGCCCCGGAAAAAAGTTTAAAGAACGGAAAGGCCTGTCTAAAGCCACGGTTAGTCTTAGGTTAGCCTAAGTCCATGTTTAAAGATTCGGTCGATAAGCTATTCCTGGCTACCCTTCCCTTCTAGCCTGAGGGTAGAGGGTTGGCTGGGTCTGGTCAAAGCCAGACGCTTATAAAATCATATCAAACTCTCTCTCGTCATACTCTCGGTCGCATCAAAATCAATATTAGCTCCTCTCACAGCCTGTAACGGTGGAGCCTACTACAGCTATCCTTAATGGTAAGTGGCTGACCATGTTCGGTAAAACGACGTACAAAACACTGATGTCCACGCTAAATTCGCCTTCGACGACGGCTCCCTTTTCCACACCTGCTCCCAAGGGCCCATCCACCTGATATGATTAAAAACATGATGGCCGCCATGTCAAACCGTTTGGTGGAGGGGATTGAGAGGGGGGGAGGGGCTGGACCCGCTATTGAAAGGGAAGACTTGAGAGGGATATATTGTAATATAATTGAATGGAGTACATAACAATAACGATAAACACACACACATAAACTAATATTAAGAATATATATATACATATACATACATATATAGTGCATACATATATAGTACATACATATATAGTACATACATACATACATACATACATACATACATACATACATATATACATACACACACACACACACACATACATACATACATACATGCATATATACATACATAATACATACATACATACATACATACATACATACATATATATATATATATATATAAATATCCCCAGGTCGGACCGATTCAATGGTGACGACTCGAGGTGTCTTGATATTCCTTCTAGCCTTCTCTCCTTAAACTTCTGCAACATTCGCGGCCTTAGATCTAACTTTCTCTCTGTTGAACATCATCTCTCCTCCTCTAAACCTCATCTTCTTTTCCTCACCGAAACCCAGTTGTCTGTGAGCACTGACAACCGACCTTTTTCTGTCTCCTCTTACTGTCTCTATTCTCATTTTCAATCCAAAGCTGGCTGTTGCGTATATGTGCGCAATGACATCACTTGCTCTCGTGCCCACGGTCTTGACTCTTCCGAATTTTCTACCATCTGGCTTCGACTTCAATGTCACTCTCTTACTAAATTTATCTGTGCTGTATATCTCTCACCTAACTCCTCCGACTATGTAAAATTCTTCGACTATTTAACATCAAAAGTGGAGCTTATCTCATCTCATTTTCCTTTAGCAGAAATTTCCATTCTTGGGGACTTCAATGTTCACCACCAGCTTTGGCTATCATCTTCTTTCACTTACCAACCTGGTGAACAAGCCTACAACTTTTCTATCCTCCAAGCCCTAGAGCAGCTGGTGAAGCATCCTACCCGTATTCCTGACCGCCTTGGAGACACACCCAGCGTTCTTGATCTTTTCGTAACTACTAACCCTTCTGCTTACTCTGTGAAACTATTCTCTCCGTTGGGTTCCTCCGATCACAATCTTATTTCTGTAACCTGTCCTATCGCTCCGGTGCCGTCTCGGGACCCACCTAAGCGGAGGTGCTTCTGGCGCTTCAACTCAGCTAAGTGGGAAGACCTAAGGCAGTACTACTCTGATTTTCAATGGAATGATTACTGCTTCCATGTCAAAGACCCATCTCTTTGTGCAGAGCGCATAACTGAGGTCATAGTCTCTGGCATAGAGGCGTACATTCCACACACTTTCTCTAATCCTAAAGCCCGTCAACCTTGGCTTAACTCTGCTTGTTCTCATGCTGTCCGAGATAGAGTGGTGGCTCATAAACGGTACCATAAGCATCCATCTCTGAAACTCATAGCCTTTATATGTCTGCCCGTAATCATGCCAAATCTTTACTTCGACAAATCAAAAACTCTTTCATTCATAGAAAATGTCAAAATCTTTCTGAATCAAATTCCTCTCGTGACTTCTGGCATCTAGCTAATAACATCTCTAAAAAAAAAAATTCTGCATCTTTCCCTCCTATGCATCACCCAGATGGCTCCACAGCTGTCTCATCTATTTCTAAAGCTGAACTCTTCGCTCAAACCTTTGATAAAAATTCCACTCTGGTTGATGAAGGGCTTGTTCCTCCTTCTCCTCCACCCTCTGACTATATTATGCATGTCATTAAGATCCTTCGTGATAATGTTTTCTTTGTCCTTTCTCGCCTAGATCCTCGGAAGGCTTACGGTCCTAACGGAGTCCCTCCTATTGTTCTCGAAAACTGTGCTTCTGTGCTTGCACCCTGCCTGGTCAAACTTTTACGTCTTTGTCTATCTACTTCCACCTTTCCTTCTTGCTGGAAGTTTGCTCACATCCAACCTGTTCCTAAGAAGGGTGACCGTTCTAATCCTTCAAACTACCGTCCTATAGCTTTGACTTCCTGCCTTTCTAAAGTTTTTGAATCTATACTTAATAGGAAGATTCTTAAGCATCTATCTGCTCACAATCTTCTATCTGATCGTCAGTACGGTTTCCGTAAAGGGCAAACTACTGGCGATCTTCTAGCCTTCCTAACTGAATCTTGGTCATCCTCCTTTAGGGGTTTCGGTGAAACTTTTGCTGTTGCCCTTGACATATCAAAAGCTTTTGATAGAGTCTGGCACAATTCTAATATTTCCAAACCACCCTCATTCGGTTTCTATCATTCTCTCTGTAACTTCATCTTAAGTTTCCTTTCAAACCGTTCTATTGCAGCTACTGTAGACGGACATTGTTCTACTCCTAAATCTATCAATAGTGGTGTTCCCAGGGTTCTGTCCTATCCCCCACTCTCTTTCTATTATTCATTAATGATCTTCTCATTCTAACTCAAAGCCCTATCCACTCCTACGCTGATGATTCTACCCTGCATTTTTCAACGTCGTTTATTAGACGTCCAACTCAACAGGAACTAAGTGATTCACGGAGAGATGCCACCGAGTGTCTAACTTCTGATCTTTCTGTAATTTCTGATTGGGGCAAAGCAAACCTTGTTTTGTTCAATGCCTCAAAA
The DNA here is from genome assembly GCA_016584305.1 of Chionoecetes opilio. Classification (NCBI taxonomy): domain Eukaryota; kingdom Metazoa; phylum Arthropoda; class Malacostraca; order Decapoda; family Majidae; genus Chionoecetes; species Chionoecetes opilio. The sequence continues at coordinate 296,667 of JACEEZ010019277.1, read as the reverse complement.
ATTCAATTTCTCCACCTATCTACTCGACAAAACCTACCAGATAACTATCCCCTCCTCTTCAATGACACTCAACTGTCTCCTTCTTCTACAATGAACATTCTAGGACTATCCTTTACTACAAATCTAAACTCGAAATCTCACATCTCATCTCTTGCTAAAACAGCTTCTAAGAAGTTAGGTGTCCTGTGGCGTCTGCGTCCTTTTTTCTCCCTCCCAATTGCCTTCTCTCTACAGGGGCCTTATCTGCCCATGTATGGAGTATATCTCACATGTTTGGGGAGGATCCGCTCATAAAGCTCTCCTAAACAGGGTTGAGTCAAAAGCTTTTCGTCTCATCAACTCCCCTCCTCTGACTGACTGTCTTCAATCTTTAAATCACCGACGCAATGCTGCTTCTCTTGCTCTCTTCTACCGTTATTTTCATGCTCACTGCTCTTCTAAACTTGCTAACTGCATGCCTCCCCCCCTCCCGCGGCCTCGCTGCACAAGACTTTCTACTCATTCTCATCCCTATTCTGTCCATCTTCCTAATGCAGGAGTTAATCAGTATCTTTACTCTTTCATCCTTTAATATAATATAATATATCATATATATATATATATTATATATATATATATATATATATATATATAATATATATATATATTATATATAAGTGGTCCTATATATGTGGTTTTCCTTCAGCACAAGCATCTTTTGGTTCTTCTTTTTTATTTGCAGTTGAAGTGAATTAATTTTTAGATTAAAAAGGCTAAATTCATCATCCTATTCCATTTGTTTTTCTTTTGTGTGGACATAATTATTAACTATTTCTATGTTACTAAATGTCTATGAGAGAGAGAGAGAGAGAGAGAGGGGAGAGAAGAGAGAGAGAGAGAGAGAGGAGAGGAGAGAGAGAGAGAGAGAGAGAGAGAGAGAAGAGAGAGAGAGAGAGAGAGAGAGAGAGGAGAAGAGAGAGAGAGAAAGAGAGAGAGAGAGAGAGAGAGAGAGAGAGAGAGAGAGAGAGAGAGAGAGGAGAGAGAGAGAGAGAGAAAGAGAGAGAGGGGGGGGCAGTGACTCGCACCAACTGGCTATGGGACAAGGGGGACTGGGATGCAATGAAGGCAACACTTAACAACATCGTGTGATCTGACCTACAGGTGACGTTGACACACAAGTGAAGAACTTCACAGAAATCCTGATGTCCCACCAAAGAAGATTTGTGCCCTGCCACACATACACGTCTAAACCGGGAGACCAGCCCTGGTTTGGCTTTCAATGCAGGAAAGCAGCAGACAATAAGAGCAAGGCCTGGCTGCGATATAAGTCCCACCCCACAAGAAGACAAACACCAACACAAAATGGCCTGTGAAAATATGAAAAGAGTCCAGAAAGAGGCGATCAACAACTGGAGGGATCACCTCAAGCGAAAGCTAACAGGCCAGTCAGTGGGCACTAAGGATTGGTGGAGCAGCATCAAACAACAACAGGGCTTCTTTCGTGACGACAGCATCCCACCGCTGACAGCACCTGATGGCTCTGTTGTCACAAGTCACCGGGGTAAAGCTCAGGTGTTGGCTGCCCACTTCTCCTCCAAGATGACAGTTCCTGACCCAGAACGTGAACCTCCTACAGTTCCGGTTCTAACCAAGGCCGCCCTAGGGAACATCACCATTACCACGGAGGAGTGGTTTGCAACACTTCAACAAGTTGACCCCAAGAAAGCGCTGGGACCAGATAGTATCAGCCTTCACCTGCTTAAAAGATGTGCCTCAAAACTTGCTGTGCCTCTGCTACCATCTTCCGGGAGTGCCTTTCATCTCAGCAGTGGCCATCTGAGTGGAAAGTGGCGAGAGTCTGTGCTATCCACAAAAAGAAGAGCAGAGGCGATCCTCAGAACTACCGCCCCATTTCCCTCCTTTCCGTTGTTGGGAAAGTTCTTGAATCCATCATTGCCTCCAAAATCACTAAATTTTTTGACGCTCACCGCTTGCTAAATTCACGGCAATTCGGCTTCCGACAGGGGAGATCTGCAGCAGACCTTCTTCTCCTGCACTCAGCAGCCTGGAACCACTCCCTAGATCGGGGCGAAGACACCTTCGTCGTCGCCCTTGACATCGCTGGTGCCTTTGATAGGGTGTGGCATCAGGGCATCACTACCAAGCTGAGAAGCCTGGGGATCTGTGGGGACCTGTTACACCTCCTGCAAGATTACCTCCATGAAAGAACTCTGCGCGTGGTGATGAATGGTCACACCTCCTCTGAAAATGCTATCAAAGCCAGTGTCCCTCAAGGCAGTGTACACGGGCCATTACTATGGAACGTTTACTTCAACGACATCCTGCAGCTGATTCCTGAGGCAAGAGCGTACGCAGACGACTGTACTCTCACATTCACCTGTGAGAGGAGTGACCGCCACAGCACAGACATTCGTATCAACCAGGCACTGCAGAGCATCGCCTCCTGGGGCAAGAGATGACAAGTCACCTTTGCACCAGACAAGACCCAAGCCGTCCTCATCTCCCGCAGGCAAGATGCAGTCAACTGGGACCAACACACCATTCTCCTGGAAGGCAGAAAAATACACCACCAGGAGTCAGTCAACATTCTAGGGGTGGAGTTCGACTCTGGCCTCACATACACCAGCCACGTCAGGAAGGTCGCCAAGGATGCTGCCTGGAAACTGAGCTGCATCCGACGCGTCGCGCACCTCCTGGACGCTCAGGGAGTCGGCACACTCTACAAGTCACAAGTCCGCTCCCTGATGGAATACTCGCCCCTCGCATGGTCCTCCTGCCCCCCGTCATACCTCCGCCTCCTTGACCGGGTTCAAGCCAGAGCCCAGCGGCTGGCCCGGCTGAAAGGCCCTGAGGCTGCTGCACAGATCATTCAACCTCTCCAGCAGCGGCGTGACGTGGCAGGCATGTGCGTCATGTACAAGGCTCACAGGATGCAGCTCCTACAACTAGCAGAGCTGCACCTCAACCCACGCGCCAGGCCCTCCCACTCTACCCGTGCGGTCCACAACATCGACCATCAAGTGACTGTGCCCTTCGCGAGGACAGAACATTACCTCCGCTCCTTCCTACCCCGCTATGGTCGACTCTGGAACACCTTGGTGCGCCAGACCGACCTGCACCTCACCACTTCCATGCACGCCTTCAAATCGGGCGTAAATGCCTGGCTGCAAGCGGAGCTACCGCAATAGAAACATGTAATAAAATAATGACTAAATATTTGTATTATAAGATTAATGTTATACATTAGTATAATTTCTTTATATATATGTGTATCAATATATTAGTATACTTTCTTTATGTTATGTGTATTAGCGTATAGTTGTTAGTATAATTTCTTAATCACTCGTGTATCAGTATTATTTCATAGTAGAGAATTGCTGTACTTTTTCCATATTATTTGTATAATTTTGTCATTAATAAAATATAATACTGCTAGAGATAGTCCTTTGCGTCCCAGTCAGGACTTTAGCACATGAACTCCCCTTCTGCTTCAATGTTTTAAGTTTAAAAAAACAGAAAAGAGAGAGAGAGAGAGAGAGAGAGAGAGAGAGAGAGAGAGAGAGAGAGAGAGAGAGAGAGAGAGAGAGAGAGAGAGAGAGAGAGAGAGAGAGAGAGAGAGAGAGAGAGACGGAAGCCAAACCAGCCACAGTCACTCCCAAGACCAAGGTCAGTGTCATTGTTGTCTGTCTGGCTATAGAGGCTGTTAATACCGTGCAGGACAACATACTTCTTTGATAGGTGGAAATGAACACTAACATTTCCTGAGAGGAATAACTAGTGTAGAAGATTTTGATATAATAGCATTAACAGAAACATGGTTGGATATGTCAGGAGAGGTATTTAATCCAGAAGTTGAGATAGCGGGGTATAATTTATTCCACAAAGACAGGTTAGATAGATGAGATGGAGGAGTTACGCTTTATGCAAGAGATACATTGCAGTGTTGTGTTAATAATGATATAAAACAGATGATAGCATAAAGTCTATGTGGGTGGAGGTTACGGAGGGAACTGAGAAAATGGTTTTCGGTATTGTGTATAGGCCTCCAAACTTATGTAAAGAGGATTCAGTTCCTATATGGCAAGAAAAAAACAAGGTGTGTAAATATACTCGATTATGCATGGTAGATTTTAATCTTAGGAATATAGACTGGGATTTAATTGTAGGAGACAATGAAGAAGAGTATTATTAAATCTAGTTCAAGATAACTTTCTAAGGCAAGCAATTAAGCAGCCTACTATGGGAGATATATTCTATATTTTTTACTGACAAACAGGGAAGATTTAGTTACAGAGGTGGAAGTTGGAGGACAGTTAGATAATAGCGATCATTGGGAAATTAGGTTTTGCTTAAAATGGGAAGTAGGAACTAAAAGTGTTAATAAGAATAGGGTATCTGACTTCAGAAAGGCTAACTATGCAGGATTAAGAAGACATCTGGATGGGATTAACTGGAGGTGTAGGAAGGAGGGGAAGGTGGGGTCGGAGGTTCGGGCGCAGAGAGGTGTCAGTGAGGTCAGTACTGATGAGGATTATACAGTCTTTGTCAGAAATTTAATTGCAGGTCAGAAAAAGAATATTCCTTATAGGGCGATAAGATCAAGGAAAAATTACCCCAAATGGATGAATGCGACCTTAAAACACAATATATGAGAAAAAAGGGATATATATATACGAAGGTTAAGGCAGGGCAGGTGAACAGAGATCAATAGAACGTGATGGCTAGGACAGTAAAAAGTAAACAAGAACAGCAAAGAACAATGGACCCATATACTCTATTTGAGGTAACGATAGATTGGAAATATTCAAGCCTCGTATAGTAGGGTAGAGATGTCGATTTTTCGATGTGAGCATTATTTTTTTATGATACAGCTAATTTTAGTGCAGGCAAATTTGTGCGCCCTAAAACGACCGGGGCCATGCTATGACGTCACCGACTAGTCTGCAGAGTATTAAAAGAATGCAAAAAGGTTGTTAGTGAGTCGGTAGTGCACATTTTTAGGAAATCTGTGATATAGGCGAGGTGCCGTAAATGTGGAGGAAAGGAGATGTAGTCCCCATATTTAAGAAGGGTGATAGAGGATTAATGTAAAATTATATATGAATTATCGACCCGTTAGTCTAACGTCAGTGGTATGTAAATTACTGGAATTATTATTGCAAAAAACATTAGAGAGCATTGACAAAATCATAGTATGGAAAATGATTCACAACATGGATTCACCAAGGGTACATCATGTCTCATCAATTTATTGAGTTTTTACATTTACGTTTCTACCTGCAGTAGGTCTCATGGTCTCTTGTAGCTTCCTTATTTTCTTATGTTCTTATGTTCTTAACCTTTCTGTTGAGGTGAAGTGGAGGTATACTTTGTGTGTATGTGTGTATAGGGCAAAACGATGATGCGACCTTTCATATCGTTTTCATTTGGTTCTTGGATGTTGCGTAAAATGTTCCATTTATTGAGTACCCTGGCTCATATTATAGTAGTGCTACCAAACTTATATAATGTGTGTGTGTGTGTCTTACTTCTGACCAGACTTCTAGGTAGCTAGGTAGCTAGGTATTCAGTCTTCTGTGTTGACACATCTGTTGGTCTGTTATGATACAAACATGTGTCAGGACTGTGAGAGGTGTGTATGTGTAGAGTGTATACACGGTGTACAAGACTTGAGTAGGATATGATTGGAAGATGATTGGACCGAGCTTCCACATTATCTATCAAATTAATTGCTTTCACAAGTAGATACTGTTAATATAAACTATGGAGCATATTAAAAAAAAAAAAAAATAAGTGATAATGAAACATACATTTTTTTTAACTGAAAAATAAAACAGGAGTAAGTAGCATATAAAATATATATACATCTTAATGGATCACCGCTAGAAAAAGAAAAAAAAGTTCCAACGGTGTCAGACAACCATCCTAATAAGCCGCGGTCACACGAGCAACTTTTCTGGCAATATTACAGCCGGCAACACAAACGCAGCCCAAACTCGGCTATAATTGCGCTGTTTTTTTAAGACCAACATGTCGGTCTTTCGGCAAGCATATTGCTGAAATTCCTTCCACCAATGGATATTATTTGACATTCATTTTTAATGCACGCTCTAATTCAATATACAGAAGCTAAAATAAACACCTACTTAGTGGCAAGAACCGATTACAATGCGAATTGTGAAGTCTTGTACATTTTTTTAAACATTTTGAAGGATATAATACACATATGAAAATTTACATGAGTTAGGGTTGGTTTTCTATTTTCTTTGTTGACTGTCTATTAATAACTTTAATTTTTAGGGGATACTGAACTGGACAAACTTATTGTTGATCACTGATGTATGATGTTTGATGTTTATTCACACTGACGCGTTTCCATACACAAGAATCCATTTCAATCATTCACCACCCTATTTGTGAACCAGTTTCTCCCTATTTATCCCTATTTTTCCAAAGACGCTTCTTCAGATACGGCTTGAAAAGCCGAAATTGGCATTAAAACTCGGCTACCTCTATGAAAGTCCGTGTGACCAAAACACGGCAATACTTTGTTTCAACTGAATATTGCCTGCTGTAATATTGCCAGAAAAGTTGCTCGTGTGACCGCGGCTTTTACGTAGAGTCTAGGGGCCAATTTCTCAGTCCTTTGGTAAGCTCCCTAACCAAAAGCCTTACCAACCTGGTAACTGTTCTTACTAACAAAGATATCCGATTTCTCAGTCGCTGTTTTCTGAATTCGGAGCTCCCCAACATGGTAAGGATCCCAACGAAACAACGACGGCATATTCGGTACTGTTCAATCAATCATTGGGGGCATACGCCGGGGGGCGCGTCGCCTCGCCCACCCTACGACGCCACTCCCGGGGGTCACCACGCGCAGTCCCCATGCAGGCTCCTTTCCCATACCAAGCAGCTCTCGAAAAGAAACATCAACTTGCCCAGCCACGAACCTTGTGGGCGCCCCCTTGGCCTCCTCCACGTCGGATTGTCTCTTACAGATACAACCCGATGGGAAGGATCGGTTTCAGGGTAGCGTGCCACATGCCCATATAGCCGAAGTTGGCGCTGACGGACTATGCAGGTAATAGGCCTCGATTCAGTCTCACGGTGCAATCGCTGATTTGACACGTAATCATCCCAGCGATACCCCATGATTCTGCGAAGACACTTATTACCAAAGGTATTGATTCGTCTCTTCAAGTCACTATTTAGTGTCCATGTCCCACAACCATAGAGTCAGACAGGAATCACAAGCGACTTGAAGATCCGGATCTTTGTCCTTCTGCACAGGTACCGACAACGCCAAATACTCCCGCTGAGCGAGTCGATAACACCGTGGGCTATGCCAATCCGCCGTAAGACTTCTTGACGTGACCCGCCGTCATTATGGACTGCGCTACCAAGGTATGTAAAACTTTCCAAGATCTCAATGTCCTCGCCACACGCATGAACAGACTGTACTGCTTCATCTAGTAAGCCTCCAAACACCTGGACCTTGGTCTTGAGCCAGGAGACCTCAAGTCCCAAAGGCTTTGCCTCCTCGTGCAGCGCCTCGAGAGCGATCACCAGGACCTCCAGCGACTCAGCAAAGATTACTGCATCATCGGCAAAAACAAGATCAGTGATCTTGGTGTTGCCGACGGATGCTCCACAATCACTTCGATCTACAACCTTGTCCAATACCCAGTCCATACAAGCGTTGAAAAGTGATGGGGCAAGGACGCACCCTTGCCTCACAGGAAAGAAGCTGGATACACCTGCCCCACACTTCACAGCACTCTCAGTCCCAGAATACAGACTAGTTATCAAACCAATAGTCCTTGCAGGAATCCCTCGAAGTCGCAGAAGATCCCAGAGTGACTCACGATGCACTGAGTCAAACGCCTTCTTGAGATCAACATACGCTGCAAGCATCCCCCTGTCGAAACTCACGTCGGCGTTCCACCACTGTTGGTATGCCTGAATGGCGGAAAATGTAAACATTCCATCCAAAGTCGGTAAATAATTACTATTTACACACATATAAATAATAACAACGGTTATTTATAATATTCTACTTTAATATATAAATTATATTTTGTTATATTATTTATATATAAATTATATTATATTAAATTAGATAATTCAATGTTTTATCTATAATTATTACTTTTATTTATAATAACAACTTCACCTATAACCACTTTTGTATATCTTACGCATATGTACCTATAGTACTGCAGATATGTGAATACATTGTGATTTTAATGATAGAAGCATGAAACTTGGTACACAGTCAGGGCATGCCTATGGGAAGATATTTGGCTATAGGGCCATCGGCGATTTGCCCTGTGACGCAATTGGTGGCCATTTTCCAAGATGGCCGCTATCAGCTGTTATAGCCCCTCTGAAATGTTAGCTAAACTTTATTGTAGTGATAGTAGAACTGATTTATTGGTATTATGTACATCTTATCAATAGTTTATATAAGTCTAGTATGGTAGATTATTCCAAATATAGTCTTTCTAGGAAATCAGTCAGTGCAAAGTCCACCGCAGAAACAAAGTGCAGTGCACTGCAGAGCAGCGTTCCGACAATTGCAGTGTCCTCTGCAGCCCTTCTTGCAACCACAACGTATGAGTTCCCTACAAGCTTTTGTGGCTTCTGGTAGGGTTGTCCAGCATATTTCGTAGCCATCCTGGACCTTGTTCCACCCCCATTCACTTGGAGATGGAAGCTCTGGAGCTGCTATCCTCATCTGTCGGGCCCACGCCCAACACGTGGAGCGATGCCACGCTGACATGATGAACATTGTGAACTTTTCACAGAGTAAAGACAACGTCCCTCCTCCAAAAAGGTGAGGCAAAGGCTAGTACAGCAGCGTTGAAAATTACGAAAGCTTCACAGAGTAAGGAAAGCATCAGTACTCAAAAAGGTGAAGTGAAGGCCAGAAAAGCAGCGGCCGTGAGTTAGGTAGTGAAGCCCCCTCCTGCACAGCCATCGCAGCAGCTGCAGGATTCCCTTGGTGACGCGACGACACAGGAAACAGAAACGCACCGCGACAAAACAGAGAGTGAGAGAGTGGCAACAAAGGCCACATATGCACAGGCACTGAAACAGCCGCGGCAGTCCTGCGTGGCGCCGCGATCACCGGGGGAGCTGCGGCATGCCGGGATGTACATTGTACACAGCGGTGTGCACACGGCAAAGGGAAAGGAACGCAAGGATAAGAACATCCCAGCAAAGTCCTCCGAACAACTGGTTACTGTCAACGAAAACAGAATTGTCAGCTGGAGCCTCAAAGTTCCCCTGCAGTACCGCCAGCCGTACACGGGGAGGAACAACACCTTTCTAGAACCCCTCCGTCAGCATCACCAGGTGGACGTATCTAAATAGCGTACCATCAGGCCAATCACCGGGTGGTCTTCCAGGGCCCCAAGAACAGTGTCAAACGGTGCCACGACCAAGTCAAGAGTACATTTAAAGCGCGGCGGGCGTCGAACCAAGGACCTCAGCGGTAGATAGGGGAGTCACAAAAACCTGAACCTATCGCCCATTGAGTGCCTTTTACAACACTGAAACGCTACTGAAATAACACAAGTTTAATCCGGTAGTGAGAAACTCTCCGGTATATAACGTTGTGGCTGTCAACAGTCTTTTTCCTCATCAGCTTCACCATTACTGCGGTGAACACATTTGTATGTTGGTGTAACTAGTGTTTCAAGAACATAACTTTGCTGTCACTTGAGATTTCGTTTTGTTTTACTAATGATTATGAAGTAACATGACTTTTAGATGATTAGGTATTGTATTTTACTGCTTAACTTTAACACTTAAACTTTGTTGATGGAGAGAGCAGGAGACAGAGAAGAGAGAGCGAGAGCGAGAGAGAGAGAGAGAGAGAGAGAGAGAGAGAGAGAGAGAGAGAGAGAGAGAGAGAGAGAGAGAGAGAGAGAGAGAGAGAGAGAGAGAGACAGAGAGAGGGTAGTTGTATCTCCTAAGGGATTAGATTTGACCGTGACCATACCCTCGGGGAGCTCAGGTCGGATATAGAGGTTAAGGGTGTAAATATGCGAAGCTTGAGTTGTCGCCGAATTTGCTGAGGATCTCACACACCGCCCTTCACTACCAGAAAAGCGCTCGTCTATGGGAACAAGTATCTCCACCAGTGGGAGGGGTTTATGTTGATTTTGACATGACCGAGAGTACATAATTATGTATACCACCACGACTCTCGACTTTCTGTCAGCATCGGGGTGTCGCCGAGTATGTATACAACGCCTGGGGTATGTGTGCGGTACCCCGTAAACCTCATTTACTGTATATTTTACCTGTTACTGTAAATATACCATAATCAAAATACCTAACATAGAGTGCCTAGTTCCCCGCAAGCTACCTATAAGGATCACACACGCCCTACAAGACTAACCAGGCCAGTTCACTTTCCACGTGCCTTCCACTCTTGGTCCCGCTCGCCCTTACAGTAATCGTCCAGACCCATTTTTTCTTTGCTTAAGTATGTTGAATGTTCATTCAAAATACCTTATCCACAAAAAAATATTCATTTCCACGCCTTATTTCCGTAAAACCACGACTTTTGTAATAAGCACGGGAAAAAAAATCTGCCCCATTTTAGCTGCGGCACGACACTTGCTGATGACGTCCCGTGAGGTCAACAAACTGCATCATACAGCCTGCCTCTCCCCGACGCGCAAACCATATCTACACATTTATCGTGGCCGTATCGGTCGGAAACGGGTGCTAAGCTATCTGGAAAGGCACAGCGTATCAGCTGCACCCATTGTTGGAATTATCGCCCATCAACTGATGGATGACAACAAACTGTTGAAATTATAAAGTTAATTAACGTGAACTCACCTTGCTATTAACCCATATTCTACCTAAGCTGCACAGATACCCTATTTAGACGCTAATGAAGGTATACTCAGCAATGGCAGATGGGTTGAAGCTTAGGCAGGCTTGATCATTAGCTTGAGGGAGTATTGGAGAGACGCTGGGGTACACAGAATGGCAGGACGGCTGGCGGTGGAACGTAATGGCGTCGCGGATTGGGCTGACGTAGCTTTTTCACAGCTGGTAGCGATTTTATAGGATGTGTTTTACACCTCGTCCTTGTCTTAACCGATTGATCGGTTAAAGTTTACTCATATTAATATGAGGTACACCTTAGTGTACTATCAAAAGCTCACTACAACTTCATATTGTAGCGGCTAACTTGTAACTAATATGTCTTGACTAAAATCCTTTCAAGACAGCTGGGCTGGAGCCTCCACGTGGAATGTTCCAATAATATTTACTCCTATACGTGGAAGTCCCTCACAATTCTTATATTATGTTAATCCTTTGATTAATTGTGGTATTATAGGTGAATACCACCAAATTTATATTACTATATCTAAATACATCTTTATTTATACCCAAATCTATAATAATATATACATAGGTGGATTTGGATTCGTATCCCGCCTTCCTGGTGGTAGGCGCCAAATTCCACCATTCAAATTAATACCTTTCTCAAAATTAGAGCGGTTTTAGTGGATAATTTCCACACCCATTAAGGATGCAAGTATATACCCTATCGTAAAAAAAATCTATCAGAAACACCCGAAATTCTTCAAGTACTATATTTATTTATGTGTTTAGGTGCTTTTGTATTACCGCGGGGACGGGGGGGCGCCTTTCGTGACGTCACCGAGCCATGGTGCGTCGTCTGCTAGTCGCCATGAGCGTTTTGGATGCTCGGGGAATTTACAGATTTAGATTTGGATTATTTAAAGACGGGTGATTGTATGCAAAAAGTGACAACATATTATTTATATGCTCGATATTGACTATATTTAGACTGCATTAAATCAGGAATGATGAAATGGTCTGGATGATTACTTAAAACCTCGTACACACTACCGCTCTTCACCGCCGGTGCTTGCCGACGAGCATCACGCGAGCATCACCGGCAAGTAGTGCCGTTGTCAGTGTTACGTCCACACTGAATGGTTATGCTCGGCGTTCAGTGCGCTTCCTGATTTCAAAGTGAGTCATATCTTTTGCATATCGTACACACTTACTCGAGATTATGAAATAACCACAAGAGGTTTAAAAAAAACTGACCAACCATCATCTTCATGACACGTTTCTGCATATCATAAGCAAAAAAAATCTACGAAAACCTTTTTGTGTATTCTAAAAAATATAGCAAAAAGAGATGAGTGTATAAACAGTTTTCTCACTTTTTTGTTTTCAACTCGCTGCAATCTCTCAAGTATTGTTCCCATTGATTTCTTTATCACAGATTCGAAATCAGCTGACTTTCTTGGTTCTGATGGTATAAGATATTTAGCAATACAAAAATATCTAGATGATGAAAATTGCCGATAACTTGAAGCATGGGTTCGGCGCTGAGCCGTGTGTGACGGAAATGCCCGCCCAATTTTAAACATGCTGGATATTTGCGGGCAATGCCGACGGTCACATTTTGCTTGCCGGCCTCCTGTCCACACTCCCACTATTGAGTGACGAGCACTCGATCAACGGGAAGCGCAGATGGGGATGAGTGGTAGTCTGTACGGGGCTTTAGACACTCCTAAACTATTGATAGCAGCCCCCACTACTACAAAATTATACAGATCATAGCAACTAAAATGGTGCCTTAATTGAAAGATCTAACCAACGAGGAAAGACTAAAGGAGATAAAATTGCCAACGCTTGAATAAAATGAAGAGAAAGGAGCCTTAGTTACTGTACAGTTATAAGCTGATGAATGACTTGGAAAAAGTTGAGAAAAAAGGCCTGCTATTACGTGAAGAGTAATAAGTAAAGAGACATGATATTTGAAAGGAGCCTGTAATAGAGAAAATAATATGAAAAGGAAGATGTTTGAATAGCACAATGAAGCATAGTTTTTCTCATGGAAGTATTATATAGCTAGAACTAACCAGATGAAGAGGTTATAGCGTCAAAAAGTGTGCAACAATTTAAGGGAAACTTGATAAACATACATATGGAGACATGAGCAAATAAGTAGGCCTACAGCTCAGGCCCTGTATGATACAACTATGTAACCCCCCCCCTCCCCCACACACACACACACACACGAACGAACCCACAAACATGCATCAATAATAGGGTTTATCTTGTTTTCATTTAAATTATCGCAATTTCGCCAAATGAAAAGCTTGTAAATGCATAATGGCCTTGCGTGAATGATCCCCGCGGAGGCATCTCTTTTCAAAATTTGAAATCATCCTCTTCCTCATCCTCAAAATTTGAAAAGAAACCCATCCATATCCTGGTGTGTAAAAGCAGTGACATGACCTCGCCTAAAGAAACACAACCCTTGACAGCCTTTATAAGTGTTGCCCTTTGTGGGATGGTATCCAAAGGTGCTTATGTTCTCACCCAACTATCGCTTACGTCAATAATGAATGTGAGGGAGGGGTAAGACTATCTGTTAATAGTTATCTATGTTTCATTGCGTGTAACTTCATTTATCTGTTTAGTATTATATGTCATCTATGTTTCATTATGCATAACATCCTTATCATACTGTTCTATTCATGGTGCATATTGGCATTTCCTGTAATATCTAAAACACACCACTTCAGATGCTGCGGCAAAAAAAAAAATCAGGATACGTACTTCTTATGTGTTTCAGGATTTTTTTAAATACATGCGATAATATAAAATTTCATAGCCACATATTATTACGTATAGGGCACCTACACACCGCAGAAGCTGCTGGTGTGAGTGAATGGCGTGAGGTAATGTGTTATCTGTACCTGAAGAATAAAACATTAGTACGAAGAAGAGGAGAAACTATGACAATTGTTGTGCAATAAAAGTTTGAGATGTGATGAGGGAACATGTCATTATAGAACAGTGCGGTACAAGTTCAGTATTACGACAGTACTGTAAGGTAAGAAGGCAATATCAGATTGCAAGAGGACTGTATTATGGACACAATGTTTTGGGCTATAAAACAATATGCAGTCACAATGGATGCCGGTCGATCACTCTTCCCACACACTTCTGAGGCATACCACTATACACAGCACTATACTAACAAGGCGTGAATGATCCCCCTTCTGGACCCACCCTTTATTCCCTAGCCTTGCAGCACCATTCAGGAGCTTAACATCCCGTCTGCTTCTCACTTACTTTGCGGGTCGTTTCCTGAGGCAGCAGCAGCGGCGGCGGGGACGGCGGCAGAGGGTGTGTGGGTGTCGTACCTCATGGCCTTCAGCTGCCTCAGATCCCGCTGCGCCACCTGGCCTTTCAGATCCAGCAGCTGCCTCACCTCCTCGTCCAGACCCACCTGAGGGAAGACACACCAAGGGGTTCTATGATGCATGAACTCATATCTAACAAAGAGAAAAACAACAAATGGCTTCACAAATACGATGATGGTTGATGAGCAGAACAAACTCAGCCACCGCGAATTATGTGCAACAAAATTTTTGAATAGGTGAGTTAAGACTATAGATAATACTGATAGATAATAAGTTTTAGCAGACTATACAAAAGATGCCCTAAGTAGGTTCTCTGGCCTATGCAGTTTTTTTATGTTCTTAATGATAGAGCATAGCATAGGGCTACTTCTATTGCCCCCCACAACGCGTGAAACTAACATCTATTAGCAGTTAGCACCCAGCCCTCGCCTCCCAGTGGGTTACGACGGGCTGCCGGTACCAGGTTGGGCGACACAAGGGCATTTCACTAAATAATCAAGACATATGAGGATATTTTGTACATGGAGAGGAGAAAACAGTAAGAGAAGGTGAGCGTGACGGGAAGTCTATTGAGAGGCAGAAAGAGGGAGGAAGACGATGGGGTAAATAATACATTAATGTATATAGTGGAAGAGGCTGGTGCAGGATATTCAGGGGAATACATACTGAAAACTAGGGGGGGGCACTCAGTAGAGCGCATACCTCCGCCCGAATATTTCATCAATTGGTGGCCATGACAACAGTTGTGATTTGATTAAAAAAAGAAAAAAGTAAAAAAAAAAAGTAAAAAAAAAGTAAAAAAAAAGAAAAAAGAATATATATATATATATATATATATATATATATATATATATATATATATATATATATATATATATATATATACGTATATGCACTCAGTATGAGCGCATACGTCCGCCCGAATTTTCCATCAATTGGTTGCCATGGCAGCAGTTGTCAATAGATTTCATCCAAAATCAAATCAGTTCTTCCTTATACCAAATAGACTTGGTATACCGAGTTTGATCCAAATCTATTAGTAACTTTTTGAGAAATCCTGTACACTAACAAACAGACAGACAGACAGACAGACAGACAGATCGGGGTGAAAACATAACCCCTCCAACTTCGTTGGCGGAGGTAATAGCAAAACAATGGAAATTGTGGCAGCATTCCATGGCTGGATACGCCTGCACCGCTACGGCACTCCTGTAAATTAATGTTAGGTAATTAAGGTAAGGTAAGGTTTGTAGTGTCCATTTCTAAGGTAAGGTAAGTTATGATGATAATAATGATACTAATAATAAACAATAACTGACACCTGTAGAACAGCTTACCGTGTACAAAAACATCCTTTTCCTTTGACCTGAATGACTAACATTAGATTAAATGTGGCCCCATAACGTACAGTAACCACGGAAAGTGTCTGGAGCAGGGCCCCGTGAAGCGTAATGACAAAACTCTTGCTACATCCCGCGCTCAGCAGTCTATAGGTTTGTGTAACGATCATATCGTATGCCAGGCAGATCAGTATGACTATAAGTAGCTGCCTAGCCAGTTAAACCAGTATACCCGGTAGTGCTGCCCCAGGCATGGTTGGGGGAGGAGTATGTTCTTGGCTCAGCTCTGCCACCTCTTTGACTGACTTCGTTCTTGCCATTAATTTGCCTCCCAAACCTCAGACAAGCACTCAGGATGGTAAATAAGAAGTTTACTAGAGAGGAGAAGGCGCGTATTCTCGCCTTACGTGAGGAAAAGGTGTCTATGAAGGAAATTAGTGAAAAGATGGGCCGTACTGAAGCAGCCTTTTTTGCCTTGATCAAGCAAGCGAGTGGCCTACCTGCAGGCGTAATACCAGCCACGTCTCAAGTTTTAGGCCGCCCAAGCAAGAATACAAAAGCCACAGACTTGATTGAGGGAAATTGAAATTGAAGAAAAATGTACTAGTGTGTTTGTTACTCCCTTAGAATATGGTTTACCACATGTCAACGGGCCCTGCTCCAGACACTTTCCGCGGTTACTGTACATCGGTACATCATTTTACCTTAGTACTGCAGGGAACAATATAATATTCCTATGACTCTGAATATATAGCTGGTATTAATATAGTCATAGGGTAATAGAGTATTAATTGTATGTAGATAACTGTCTAACTGGTCCACATAATAAACCAATCCATAAAAACATATGACAATGTTTGAAAACTATTTTAAACACACTCAGACTACTGTAAGAGGGACATAATACATCATCCTGCGCCTTGCCTATGAACGTGCATAAAGTTTACAAATATTTGCCCACTTAAAAGTATAAATACCTGAAACCAAATCCTATTGCTTTTAGTCACAGTCATAACAGTAGCCAACAAATTAAATATATATAATTATTGACCCCTCAATTATGACGAACTTATAACACAGTCTGACTTGCAATAGACATTAGATGATTACCGGTAGAGTATAATATGCTAAATTAAGGATTGTGTCGATAAATATTCAAATGACCTGAAAAAAAATGTAACATCTTCATAATTGAAAAGTTTGAGTCTGCCAAGTCGACTGTTTTTACGTTTTCTGTCGAGCGAATGATGTACTCTTCAAATTTTTACTCCATCCACTATTCACAATACATTGAGTTGAAGCGATACAATATGACAAACGCAAATGACACTAAGAAAGTGACTTGCTTTATACAGAGCAAGTATTACAGTGGTGATACATGACTCAGAGAGAGAGAGAGAGAGAGGAGAGAGAGAGAGAGAGAGAGAGAGAGAGAGAGAGAGAGAGAGAGAGAGAAGAGAAGAGAGAGGAGAGAGAGAGAGAGAGAGAGAGAGAGAGAGAGAGAGAGAGAGAGAAGAGAGAGAGAGAGAGAGAGAGAGAGAGAGAGAGAGGAGAGAGAGAGAGAGAGAGAGAGAGAGGAAGAGAGAGAGAGGAGAGAGAGAGAGAGAGAGAGAGAGAGAGAGAGAGAGAGAGAGAGAGAGGAGAGAGAGAGAGAGAGAGAAGAGAGAGAGAGAGAGAGAGAGAGAGAGAGAGAGAGAGAGAGAGAGAGAGAGGAGAGAGAGAGAGAGAGAGAGAGAGAGAGAGAGAGAGAGAGAGAGAGAGAGAGAGAGAGAGAGAGAGAAGAGAGAGAGAGAGAGAGAGAGAGAGAGAAGAGAGAGAGGAGAAAGAGAGAGAGAGAGAGAGAGAGAGAGAAGAAAGAGAATAAAAAAAAAAAAAAAACGATGATACTAATTTTGATACTATTACTACTACTACTACTACTACTACTACTACTACTACTACTACTGATAATAATAATAATAAAAATAATAGTAAAGAGTATCATAATAATAGCGATAATAATATTAATAATAATGCTAACAATGATAGTAGTAAAATTATGATAATAATGACAACAACGATAATAATGATAATAATAAATGCAATAATGATGATAACATAATATAACTCGTGCAAAAACACGTAATCGAGCAACATATCACTCTACTTATATCATTCCCACCTCGGGGCCCCATTACTACCCTAGCCATCTAAATTTCCTAAAAAGGCCCAAAGTGCCTTTATGAGCACGCACCGTCTGCCGAGGCCACCCTTCCCGTCGGGAAATTTCAAAATGTTCCGGTGGGCCAGTCAGCCAATGATGCGATACGGCAACGTCGCCATGTGGTGTTCGAAAGGAATTACGCGTAATACTATCTTAATGATTTTCATGCTGTACAAAAAATACACGCAAACGTGAACCGGCCCGGGATCCCTGTAGACGCCCAAAAAAATAATTGGGGGGAATGGGGGGCGGTAAGTACGGCTCTGGGCTCCTTCCTCCACTCGTGGTGACGGACCCCCCTGCTACGCTGTTCACTGCTCTTCACTGGGTACTGTGGGCAGCTCCAGGCCACGAAGACATCGACACCAGGATAACCTTCTGGATGCCCCACGACGAGTGCGCCACCTACACCATCAGACAGTGAGAAAAGGAGGACTGGCTAAGGCTATGGCGGTGCCTGGCACAGAAGAGTTGGGAGGTCCTGATGCAAGGTGACGTGGACCTTAAATAAAAAGTTAAATTATATTGTTTGTGGATGATGTAAAATTATTATGAGAAATAAAAGAGCTATAAAGATTGCAAAACACTACAAAATGACCTGAACAAGATCTACGAATGGAGCAGAAGATGGGAAATGGAATTTAATGTGAATGAGTGTTATGTGATGGAAATTGGAAAAAGCGAAGATATATAAATGGCCATATAAAATGGGAAATGAAATAATTAGAAAGGTTCATGAAGAAAAGGACCTGGGAGTGATAATGCAGAATTACCTACAACCAGAAAAACATGTAAATAAAATATTTGGAGATACATACAGGATGTTAAAGAATATTAGAGTGGCATTTCATTACATGGACAAAAATATGATGAGAAAGACAATTACTACAATGATCCGACCAAAAATGGAATATGCTGCTATTGTATGGTCCCCATATAAAATGAAGCATGTGAAAAAGTTGGAGAGGATACAGAGAATGGCAACAAAGATGTTACCAGAGCTAGAATAACTTTTTTGTGAGGAAAGGTTGAAGGAAATAAAGTTGCCAACACTTGAGCAGAGAAAAGAAAGAAGAGACTTAATAACAATTTTTAAACTGATAGCTAAGATGGAAGAAACAGACAATGAGAGACTAATGACTCCAAAACAAAGAGAAATCGATACACAAGAGGACATACACAAAATTAGGAAAAGGGAGATGCCTGAACAACATAAAAAAGTACAGCTTCCCTCATAGAAATGTTGAAGTTTGGAATGGACTAAATGAGGAGGTGATAT
Source organism: Chionoecetes opilio (assembly GCA_016584305.1). Classification (NCBI taxonomy): domain Eukaryota; kingdom Metazoa; phylum Arthropoda; class Malacostraca; order Decapoda; family Majidae; genus Chionoecetes; species Chionoecetes opilio. Next base: position 277,620 of record JACEEZ010019277.1, on the reverse strand, counting down.
CGGCAAATAATGTGTACCAATTGAAAGAAAGACTGGATAAATGTAGATACAGAGACGGGACCACACGAGTGTAGCTCAGGCCCTGTAAAACACAACTAGGTAAACAACTAGGTAAATACATGTACAGACATACACAAACACAAGCGAGTATTCAGATAGATAAACACACACACACACACACACACACACACACACACACACACACTCATTCACACACAAAAATGCAAGAAGTATTCAGGACTTCAAAGGCAAGCTGGATAATAGTAGATTTGGAGACGAGACAGTACGAGCATAGCTCTTTTCCTGTATGTTACAACTAGGTAAACAACTAGGTAAATACACACACAACCACAGACACACACACAAAAAAAAAAAACACACACACACACACACATACTCCGTAGGGTACTCCGTAGCGTAGAAGTAGCACGTTCGGTTCACAACCAAGAAGTCCTTGGTTCGATCCCCGGGCGGAGCGGAGACAGGTGGGCTGTTTCCTTAAAAAAAAATACCTGAGCCCCTGTCCACCCAGCAGTGAATGGGTACCGGGTGTTAGCGGGGGGTTTGCGACCCACCTCCCGGGGTGATGGCTTCGGCCAACACTAAACACTATGGATGAATGATAAGAATGTTGATATGGAGACGGGGCCATACGAGTGTAGCTCAGGCCTTGTAAAATACAACTAGATGAATACAACTAGATGAATACACACAAGCGAGTATTCAGATAGGTACATAAACACACACACACAAGCGAGTATCCAGATAGATACATAAACACACACACACACACACACACACACACTCACAACTCACACACCGTCACGATGGTCAAGTGGATATAACGTTGGCCTGCCATTCTGTGGTTAGCCGTTTCGAATCCTCGCTCGCTCACGGGGATTCTGGGTCAAATGACTTCATTCACAATCGCCTCAGTACCATATGACATGTAACCATTTTTCACTGACAAATTCGGGCAGTTACTGTCCCCCTTCAGCAAGGAGATGGTGGTTGTCGGTATGTGATGTCCCAGCATTGCCCAAAGATCGGTAATAATGAGCTCCAAGCTCGCACTGAGAGGGTGAAACTGGCGATCGCGAGTCTGACTCGCATGGACAGGACCATTGGTAAATGAATGACACATGTGAATATGCAGATAGATACATAAACACACACACACACACACATACATACAGACACACACACAATCACACACACACACGTCCGTGTGGTTCAGTTGGTTAGGACACCCGGCATCATCCTGTGGTCCGGCGTTCGATCCCCGACCCCACTCATTCCCGGGGATTCTTCCATTTTGAAATTCGGGCGGTAATGTCCCCCTTGAGCAAGGAGCTGGGGGGTAGTGGTGTGTGAGGTCCCAGCATTGCCCAAAGATCGGTAATAATGAGCTCCAAGCACGCACTGAGGGGGTGAAACTGGCGATCGCGAGCCAGCCCGCGTGGACAAGACCATGGGTGAATAACACACATACACACATGCGGATATTCAGATAGATACATAAACACACACACACACGCACACCAACACACGCACACAAACACACACACACACAAACACAAGCGAGTATTCAGATAGATACATAAACACACACACACACACACACACACACACACACACACACACAATATATTATTCAGATAGATACATAAGCACACACACACACACACACACACACACACACACCGGGGAACTCCATAGATAGTGTAAGGGTTAGCACGCTCGGCTCACAACCGAGAAGTCCCGGGTTCGATCCCCGGGTGGAGCGAAGACAGACGGGCGGTCTTTTTAAAACCCGAGCCCCTGTCCACCCAGCAGTGAATGGGTACCGGGTGTTAGCCGGGGTTTGTGACCCGCCTCCCGGGATGGTGGTTTCGGCCAACACTAAGGATGAATGAGAAAAATAAATGTTGATATGGAGACGGGGCCATACGAGCGTTGCTCTGGCCCTGTAAAATACCACTAGATGAATGGATGAATGGATGTGAACACACACATTCACACACACACACTCACACACACACACTCAAATAATGCATGCATTCAATCGCGCGCATTCAATCAGCCGCTTTCACCTCTCCTACAACCTCCACTGTATAAGAAGAGACTGTCCCTTTCTGTATACTTGAAATATTTGTTTGTAGTACAATTCCCCGCAAAAAATGCACTTTAACATTCCGACTCTTCATTCCCACGACCCCTTGTCACACACTCCTTGTTACCATATCGAAATTGATATCGCCTCATACTTGAAGTGCAGCGGAAATACTCTTATCATAGCATTAACTCCAGGTATCCAGAACCCCGCTAAACAAACGAAGACCAAGCACACACCACCTTTTCCCCCTGCCCTTTCCTTTCGTTGGCGCTGAGATCTCCTCTGTACTTTTCATCCTATTATAAATTATTGGATAAGATAAACACATTTCCCTGACTTTATGCTACGTTTTAGCTGTTTATTGACGAAATTAACCTTTATGGTTAATAAAAAGAGTGCTTTGTAACCTAACCGGGAAACACACACACAGACCACAGGCAGGGCTGGGCAGAGCGGACCACTCGGCGGCTGGCGGGCATGCTGGCAAATGCGGGGCGGGGAGCACTTGTTTTCGTAGTTCCGTCACTTCCCTGGTTTCTAAGACACTGACTATTATTTCCTAACCAAGCTTTAGTGGTTTTTTCTGATGGAGATACATTGTTGTCAATGAATATATAAAACGGCGACACTAGGATTTGGTGATGAAAATAAAATAAAAACTTTTAACAGGTTTCTGGAAAATAAAAATATCTCCATCTGCACGAAACCTATACGTGGTAGTTCCTGTAATTATAAATTTTTCCAACATATTTTTGTCATACTCTACAGAGCAGAAGCATATTAGCAACGTTTTATACTATGCACAAAAACTAACTTCGTCAAAAAACAGCTAAAAAGTAACATAAAGTCAAGGAAATGTGCTTACCTTATCTAATAATGGGATAAAAGTAACTGAAGAGGTCCTCGTTCTTGTGGTGTACTACATGTAAACACATCAACAAAAGTTCGCGAAGCGCACAGACGCGGCACAGTACTCCTTCCAGCAAACCCACTTTACTGTGATAGGACTACACGAAGGGGAAAGACGAGGAACGCTTCAACGTTACCCTGGGTCCCCGTGTAGCGTTGAGAACCCGTCATGTGGACCTTTCATTGGATGGCGAAGGCGACATTTAAAAATCTGGCCGTGGCCGATATTACCAAAGGCATCGATGCGCCTCTTCAAGTCGCTATTTAGGGCTATATTCAAGCTTTTTTTGCGATCCGTTGCATCGCGCGGCAACATTCAAGAATGACCGCGTACACTCGACTGGTTGCGTTGTCCTTGCATCAGTCATTCACCCCGCTCTGTTCTTATTCCATCATATTTCTTCCCAGACCATTACAAGTGAGTTTTAACAAAACCGAGAGTGACATATATACACTGTAAATGCACACGTGTCATATTTAAATTAAAATTTGGTGCAGGAGGCCTTATATTTTTGTGATAAGTGGTGACGAGGGCGGGCGGCGGAGGTGGTGGTGGTCATCCATGGGTCACTACACTCAGTTTTATGATCCCGTTAGACCCTGTGAATCTCACTCAAATATACATGTTTTGTGGACTTCATAGATACATTTGTGTGCATGCTTCTATATAGTTTTTTTCATAATAAAAAAGATTATTCAAATTCATTTAACAAATGTAACATTGGTGTCTAGGATGCATAGAAATTTAAATATATGCGTCAGTAGTAATTATTGTCTCCATAAAATCAACTCGTACATACCATTCAAGATTCGGTAAACGCCTCATATAATCAATATAGCATTATATCACGGTATACATTTAGATTAATCCGTTAATGAACAACTATTACCATATTAATATATTTGCTGCCAGAAAAGTGTACAAGACGTTTGTAAGCAAGCCTCGTGGGTTTAATGTGGATGGCCCAGGCCCAAGGCCTCCTACAACACCGGAGGGGCTTTGCCAAGGCTCTGAAGTAAACATTAAATCCTCCGTCTCACATGTGTGCCTTCCTGAGGAAGTTTAAACAGCTCTTGCCTATGTGATTGGTTCACCAGACTATATACTTCGTACGTGTGGCAGACGAGCCTGAGATGGGGCCATCAATGTTTCCAGACAAAATTCGTATAAATCTGAGAAACTCGGGCAAAATACCTGTGGAAATCTGTAGACTTGGGTATATATCTGAGAAAAAATCTGTAGATTCAGCCAATTCTAGAGACAAAATCTGAAAATCTTAAACTAGACCTAATGTCTGTAGATCCACATATTAATCTGTAGATCTGGTATCACTGGGGGCCGTGTTTATTTAAAAAATGTCGGATGGTGAAATAAGCCGAGGCGTTAATCATGTTTTTTATAGAATAAGAAATCATACTACCCTTGTGCGAACATCAATAGTCTTTCAACATCAGTGGAGAAACATATTCACCCAAACATTTTGACGTAATACTTCATTGGAGGCTCTTGGACCATGCAGGAGTATAGTATCCCTTCAAATACTATTTCTTCAAACCAATGTTCATGATATGGACATGAGTATATCCATGGACTACTGTATACCTGGACTGCACACGCGCCAATGTTTTGAATTGCGGGGCTCCATAGGGGCCTGCGGGGTGCCCGACAAAGAGATATAGTGATCTATGGACTATCATATAGACTGGTTTATCAGTATATATGATATACTGTAATCTTCGTTAATGTTTGTTCTATAATATTATCAAATACAAACCAGTAAAGCACGCTAAAGAAATGCCATTACGAAACTATGAAGAAATATGCATGAACTTAATATTCACTTAACTCTTCGCCATTTAAAACTTTGCGAGTCAACTTTTATCATGAAGGGTATCAATAGAAGCGCAATTTTATTAGCTTTCCATTGCTATATTTCGTTATCTGATAAATTACTTAGAACCATGCATGAATTAGCGTTAAATAAATAAATAAAATCATCAATCGGGTAATTTTCCAGATTGATGAGGTTATTTATACACTTATATATTTCGTTTTTTGATAAATGAATTAGCACCATGTATAAATTAGCGTTAACTAAATAAATAACCTGATCAATCAGGAAAATTACCCGATTGATGATTTTATTTATTTATTTAACGCTAATTCATGCATGGTTCTAATAAATTTATCAGATAACGAAATATATCAATGGAAAGCTAATAAAAGTGCGCTCCTATTGATACCCTTCATGATAAAAGTTGACCCACAAAGTTTTAAATGGCGAAGAGTTGAAGTGAATATTAAGTTCATGCATATTTCTTCAGAGTCTCGTAATGGCATTTCTTTACCGTGTCTTACTGTTTTTTATTTGATAACATTATAGAACAAACATTTACGAAGATTACAGTATATCATATATACTAATAAACCAGTCTATATGATGCGTACATATATATATATATATATATATATATATATATATATATATATATATATATATATATATATATATATATTATATATATATATATATATATATACATATATATATATACTATATATATATATATATATATATAATATATATATATATATATATATACATATATATATATATATATATATTATATATATATATATATATATATATATATATACATATATATATATATATATATCAATCCGAGCGGCCCTCCGACTTCAGGGCACGTTCAGGCCCATGTGCAACAGGCCGATATTCCGTGCGCAGTCCAGGTATACAGTGGTCTATGGTATATCATAACCATTGGTTTTATTAGTGAAAACCTGATATTCAACACAAGAACACTTAAGAGTACCTTATAGTGGTTAAAATAACATCAAATATTGGTCGCTAGCACCCAGTTGTCCGCAAGTTGCCTATCTAATCAAGATTTATGGACACTTGGAACGGGATCTTAATACTAAATGTAGTTGCCCATTGTCTAGTGGCGACTGGCGGGACATTCAAATGTACTCACAAGCATCACTGAGGCCCATTTTTTCTACATCAATGCCTCAGACAAGTGGCGAACACTAACAAAGCTATTATTTTAATGGCAGAAATGAGCAATTATTATTATTTTTTTTTTTTTTACATCACAGGGAACTGGCCAAGGGCACAAAAAAAATGGGTTACACAAAGCCCGCTTAGTTGCCAGTCCCTATAAAGAAGACAGTAAGAGAATAAAATAAAAACAAATGGGTAGGCCAATTTAGTTCGGGAGGTGTCTTGTTACTCTTCTTTTGAAAAGATTATGCTAGTAAAATGAATTAAATATGTGTAAAACAGTCAAAATACTGATGCTGCCTTGGACTCGCTTGTGTTGGTACATCTGCACAGCTCTCCACTCATCGGGCATTTGAAAACAATTCTTGACTATCCCACCCATGAAGTTTCGACGGTCGGCAATATCTACCAGCCGGGATTCGACGAGCATTCTTGAATATAGCCTTTAGTGTCCATGTCTCACATCCATAGAGTAGGACAGGGTTCACAACCGACTAAAACATCCGGATATTTGTCCTTCTGTACAGGTACCGACAACGCAAAATACTCGTACTGAGCGAGTCTATAACACAGTAGGCTATGTCAATGCGCCGTAAGACTTCTTGACGTGACACGCCCTCATTCTGGACTGCGCTATAAAGCTATGTACAACTTTCCAAGATGTAAATGTCCTTGCAGCACGCATGGACAGACTGAACTGTTTCATTTAGTAAGCTTCCAAACACCGGGACCTTGGTATTCAGCCAGGAGACCTCAATTGCCAAAGGCTTTGCATCCTCGTGCAGCGCCTCGAGAGCCATCACAGGGACCTCTAGCGACTCAGCAAAGATTACTGCATCATCGGCATAAACAAGATCAGTGATCATGGTATTGCCAAAGGATGCTCCACTTTGATGTACATTTTTTCCCCAATACCCAGTCCATACCAGTGCTGAAAAGTGATGGGGCAAAGACGTACACTTGCCTCACTCCTGTATTCACAGGAAAAAGCAGGATACACCACCCAATACGGCAACGTCGGCATGCAATGTTCGAGAGGAAATACGGCAGTAATAGCAGTATACTATCTTAATGATTTTCAAACTGCCCAAAGATAAACGCGAAAGTGAACCGCGGCGCATATTCGCCAACTATATGTGAGTATGTGGTTTCCCAGTGAAAACGCTTGGCTGTAGCTCCGAAACTAACCATAGGTTTTTTTTCGGAAATACCCTCATTGTGATTTCCACACAATGCAATAGCATTTCAACATCCACACTCTCAACATCCACATCATCCACCTACTTGAACACCCACACCCACAATACCTACCCACATCACCCTCTAAGCCCTCAGCACCCACACCATCCACTAACTCCTCCACACCCACACCATCCACCCACTCCCCCCCCCTAACTTGTCCACATCACCCCCTAACCCCTCCACATCACACCTACACCACCCCCTAACAGCCTAACCCCTCTACACCCACACCACCCACCCTCCACACACATTCCGGTCCACAAACCCAGCCGGGATATCAGATCATACTGGTATGATGGGCAGGAAAACAATGGCGACTTTATAATGAAAATGTTTCGGGCACACATTTCACTACACGTTATGTATAAAACACGATCGTTAAGTCTGAGGAATTGAGTTTTTATAACTATTAGTCTGTATAGTTATTGCTATTATTGTTATCATAATTGTTACCATCATTATATATATTACTTTCACGTGCTAGTGGATAAACACGACATTAACTGCCACAATTAAATGAGTCACAGTATTACAAAAGAACAACTTTAGTCGTGGCTGTTAGACAATGACAACATTAACACATACTTTATCACTTCTATTATATATACGATTTTATGTCGACTTATCTCTCAAACTCATCACTGAACATGGAATTTCAGCAGCAAATTGCCTTATACTTCGCAGAATCGTGCCGACCAAAGTTGACTCACCAGCAGCTATTCACATTAATGGTCAAAGTTTCATGGTACAAGCAAGCATGGTTCAAGGCATCTCGCTTCTTTCAATTTCGAGAATAGGTTGAGGACGTCCCATCAACAAAACGCTCTACCGCACCAAGCTCCTCAGTGTCCTCGATTAACAGATATCCTTACAGGGAACGACCGGCCACAAGATGGTTCCATTACTCTGTCGTCCCTACTCCCAGCTATGACCGTAGATCTTCACGTCAAAATTGCTGCGAGCCTACACTCATATGTTTGGAATTTTACATAGAAGCACAGGAGTTTCCCTTTACTTCCGTACATTATATTGGTTTGTAGAATTTGTATTTAATTTGGTATGTATGTAGATTGAGAGGGTGTAAGTACATGTATAGAGAGAAGGGTATGTATTCACTGGTATAATTTTGTAACACAGTATACATTCATAAGTAAAAAGACATTATCAAGACAACATTTTGGTCCCGCATAAGCCAAATACAAGTGTAATGTTTCATGTTTGTAACCACTAAAAAATCTCAACTGATCTCAAGGTTAGCCATGACATAGAGCAGCCGGGTATCGAACCCCTTGACAACACAAGATACACGTGTCACAGTGGTCCCCTGGTCCACCTTGTCTGTATCGCTGCAGGATGAGAACACGGCAGCGATGTGAAGTGCATGCTAGGGAGTGTGTTGTAGTGCAGCGTGAAGATAGTGCCGCAGAACATGCTGGGAGTGTGAGTACAGGAAGAACTACGGGGGGGGGGGGGGGGGCACTCAGTAGAACGCATACCTCCGCCCGAATATTTCATCAATTGGTTGCCATGGCAACTGTTGTGATTCGATTTCATCCAAAATTAAATCAGTTCTTTCTTATACCAAATAGACTTGGTATACCAAGTTTGGTCTAAATCTATTCGTAACTTTTCGAGAAATCCTGTACACTAACAAACAAACAAAACAAAAAACAACAAAAAAACTGACAGATCGGGGTGAAAACATAACCTACCTCCAACTTCGCTGGCGGAGGTAACAACACTTACCTATATGTTGTATGTGTAGTGAGATATTTGTTTTATTGAAAAAGTAATCGAGACTTTAAATTAATTTTGACTTACGGGGGATTTTCGTAAATTTATAGTGTAAGAGTTTGAAGAACGCTGTTGTCTTATATATAGACTGCACCAGGGATATGTATACTATATTGCTTTACATTACATTTCATGTCTTTCTTTAAGAATTTTGAAAGATGGAACATTCAGGCCTACATTTATTTATTCCCAGGGTCTCGCACAGAGTGACTTCAAGGTACGTACAAGAATGACCGGCTGGCAACCCCACCTCCACAAAACTTATATTTCCATGAAAAATAAATAACATACATGCATTGCTTTATAATTACATTCTCTCATGTGGATTTTGGTTTCTTTGGTGCGCAATTTCGCATTTTGGGAAGGTAAAGGTAGAGATGGGTGCATGCGCAAAGCTGCGCGTGGCCTCGGTGCTCATATCCGTCACATAAGCCCTTGAGCCTATGTTGGGTGACAACCCGCTAACCGGGGGCACAGGGCTAGTGTGACATCCGAGTTACCAGTTACCTTCCCCATGCACATTTCCCAAGGTACCCACTTATCGACCAACCCAAAGGAAGGATGAACAACTGTTTGGGCTGTACGCCGACTGCCCTGACCGGGAATCGAACCCGGGCCCGTGAATTCGTATCTAGGCGCGCTAGCCACAATAGAATGGAGGCGTATATTTAGGAAGGCAAATTAGGAAGGCACATTTAGGGAAGGCAAACAATTACCTTGCATGAGTACTGTACATATACGCTACCACTGTCATCATCATCATCGTCATCATTGCTGTCATCAAAACCTCACGCACACACACACACACACACACACACACACACACACACACACACACAAATGACACATAAACACACCGCGCGATGGTCAGTTTGATAGCGTTTTGGCGTGCCATTCTGTGGTAGCCGGTTCGAATCCTCACTGCTCCCGGGGATTTTTCACTGACAAATTCGGGCGCTATACTGTCCCCCTTGATCAAGGGGATGGCGGTGTGTGGTGTGTGAGGTCCCAGCATTACCCAAAGATCGGT
>JACEEZ010019277.1:255000-262500 GCA_016584305.1 Chionoecetes opilio | reverse complement strand
GAAAGTAACTTCATTACTGAGAGGGGCTCTTATGTGGAGTAAACGAAAAAAACCATTTACGAAAAAATTAATAGTCACCCATGTTGCCCGCACGGGAAAACGCAAAAAATGTAAACATATCAGTACATGGGCCCTCTGGCCTCTGCGTCTAAAAGCCTATTGCACCCTCTTCCCTCTCCCCTCAAGCTCTGCAACAATACACCTTCATCACCTCTGCGTCAGGTCAATATTGATAGCTATAGTATACTGCATTGCTAAGTAAAAAGAAGGCTGAGATGCTGCAATATTACCATCACCTTTATTTCGGTGTAAAACGCAGTGTGAATGTATAACTCAGTTAGGTTAAGGGCATAAGGCGCCTATTTAATATTAATTGAGTTCCGGCAGTGGTAATGTGTCTGCCCTTGATTCTAGTCGTCAGGCAAGGACAGTTGATCACGGACAATGACAGTTACTCAAGGACAGAACACATGATCAAGGACAAGGTACCTTTGGTTATGGAAGGATTATAATTATATCAACAATTCAACATCCTAGCTATGATCCTCCTATTTTCTCTTTGTTTCTGTGTTTCCATGATTTTTTGTTTCCTATTTTAAAGATGTTGAAGAGATATATGCTTGGAGGCCACAGACAGACTGGGGGAGACAGCTGGTGTTGTGTGTGTGTGTGTGTGTGTCAATCACCCATGGTCTTACCACGCGAATCAGACTCGCGATCGCAAGTTTCACCCTCCCGGTGCGATGTTCGAGCTCATTATAACCGATCTTTGGGTAATGCTTTGACCTCACACACCACACACCCCCATTTCCTTGTTCAAGGGGGACAGTAACCGCCCGAATCTGTCACTGGAAAAATCCCCCGGAATGAGCAGGGCCGAGGATCGAACACCGGACCACAGAATGGTACCTGACGCTCTAACTCACCGTTCAGGTGGTGTGTGTGTGTGTGTGGGTGTGTGTGTCATTCACCTATGGTCTTGTACACGCGAGACGGACTCGTAATCGCCAGTTTTACCCTCCCGGAGCTAGCATGAAGCTCATTATGACCGACCTTAGCGAGCGAGCGACTGAGCGAGCTAGGATTCGAACCGGCTAACCACAGAATGGCGCGCCAAAGCTCTCTCCACTTGACCATCGTGGCGGTATGTGTGTGTGTGTGTGTGTGTGTGTGTGTGTGTGTGTGTGTGTGTGTGTGTGCGTAGGGATGAGCATGATTGTGAACAGACACATTTGGCATTCGAAATGTTAATGTAATTATTATAATAAATATTACCATTTTTATCGTATATATAATTATTATCATTGCCACTATCATCTGTATTAGTGGCACGGTGGTATAGTGGTAAGCACACTCGGCTCATAACCAAGAGGCCCGTGAGCTACACGACGATGAGGTGGCAATACTAGTATTATCATTTAACAAAGCAACACAGCAACAACAACATCGACAACAATAACATTATCAAATGTTTTTACCAATAACCACAACTACACCATCTACAAAAATAGGATAAAATCAATTATGATAACAGTGATAATGATAACACACATGGCAGCCTTGAGGGGTGTCAGGTTGGGTCAGCACCTTGCCTTCACCCACCTATAGAACAAGCCGTGTTAGTATAGAAGGGCGGCGCCTCGTGTATGTTGGACAGTGCTCGGGCAGAGCGGCGGCCAAGGTGACGCAACCACAGCTAGACCAGGAAACGACAGATGATGAAAGGGTTTTGAATGAAGATCAGAGGAACCAATGGATTTATTTTTCTTAGAATGACCAAAGCGATTACTGTTGTGGCCACTGTACTGGCATATCATTTTTAGTTTCCTCTCAAGGTAGCGGTGCAGAGGATCACGCGGCGCCTCTGCCAGCTCAAGCGATAAAAAGATTAACAGAAATACATCCTCAAACAATATAAAACAAAAGTGAGGTTTCTGATCAGCTAGCCTCACATTCAGCTTCCAGGCAGTGCGAAGGATACCAGTATAAAACAAGACGTGGCTAGTGAGTGCTTCCCTGCCTCTCACCGACACGTAATGCCGCGCGTCCAGATGATCCTAGCAGGCAAGACTATAACAGCCTCAGGAGTAATCAGGAGTAAGAGATGAATGTATACGTAGGTGGGGTCGGCGCTGATCTCAAAGTATAAAGCGAATGTTTGACTGTCGATACAGACCTTGACAAACACAAGATACCCATTGTAAGACTGGAGTGCGAAACTTCGCCTTCCTTACTTAATCCCTTGAACTCGTAAAAGTATTCTGGGAAAGATTTCCACAAAGTCAAACATAAGTGGAGCGAATAAATACAACTCAAGAGAATTAGCCAAGTGTTAAAGTTTGTGAGGAGGTCTGGAGTTTAGATTACACGGAACGACTCTTAATTAAGAAGACAATACAAGCAGTGTGAGAGGGGGGGGGCTGCGGGGGGCGAAGCTCCCTGAACGAGGCAGCGATCATGCTAGCGAGACGGAAAGGCAAGGTTCGTAGCACTATGCACTGCTACAACCACATACCAGTACACTTTGGAGCTCTCTTCTTATTTCTATTTTTCAATCTTCCTACGACTTTTTTTCAAGAAAGAAGTATCAAGACCCTCCCGAACTAAATTGATCCACCTCCCTTTATTTATTCTCTAACTGTCTTCTTTATGGGGACTGATAGTGCGGTCTATTTGACGCCTAGATCACGTTGTATGAGTTCACAATTTTTCCTATTATATATTTTACCGCCTAATTTGGTGTCATCAGCAAATTTGGATAATTTACATATATATATATGTATCCGCAGTCTAGATCATTGATATATATCAGGAAAAGAGTTGGACCCAAAACTGAACCCCACTAGTAACATCTAACCAATGTGATGCCTCGCCATCGATTACTACACGTTGCTTACGGTTTGAAAGCACATCGCCAATCTATGAACATAACTGCTCTCCTAAGCCATGCGCACTTAACTTGGTCAATAGCCGCTTATGGGGAACTGTATCGAAGGCTTTCTGAAAATCCAGATATATTACATCCGCTATTAATTTTAGCGTCCCAGTTTGAATATATGACATTGAAAAAATTGAGTAATTTAGTTAAGCAATATATCTTATCATGAAAACCACGCTGGGAGTTTAATATTAAGTAACTTTCATCAAGATAAGACACTCTTCTATCACGCAATATTTTCTCAAATATTTTAACAATCACAGAAGTTAGACTAATAAGGCGATAATCATTTGATACTCTTACTCTCTTTTTTTAATATCGGTGTAACATTAGCTAACTTCCACATACTTGGAACATTCTTGTCCTTTAGCGATTTATTGAAAATAATCTTTAATGGGAGCGAAAGTTGGCTGGAACATTCGCGAAGAAATTTAGGAGAGATTTCATCCAACTCCACGGATTTTGATGGATCAATTCTCTGCAAACACTTCTATATTTCGTCTACCTTTATCTCCCCTATTCCAATATATCCCTTGCTGGTCCCGCAAACATGTTAACTGGTTCTGGTAATGAAGCCTCATCTTCATTAATAAAAACTGCATTAAAGTAATCATTGAGTACAGTCGCCATACCCGTATTGTCGTTTACTAAGATGTTAGTCTTATTTTTCAGTGGCCCAATACATGTTTTGACGTTTTTCTTGCTTCTAATGTATTGAAACAACTTTTTCGGGTTTGATTCCTTAGCATTTTAATCTTCATACTAGGGCTTTTTAGACCTAATCAAACATTCACAAAGACGATCTAAGTCATTGTAATATCTAAAATCGCAGTCCGTTTTGGATCGCTTGTAAACTTTATACGCTCGTCGCTTACGACGAGCGAAACGATGGTTTGTTGAATCTCATTAGTAATCCAACAGGTTTTTTTTAATTATTTAAGCGTATTATTACCATGTTAAAATATTTTTTCAACAACCGATTGGAGTGTGTTTACTAATAAATTACACATGTTTTCAACGTTATTACCATTTAATAGATTATTTCAATCAACTTCGCTTAATACCCTGCTGATCTTTGTGAATCCATTTTATTGTTATTGGGAACTAATAACAGATTTTTGGTAATATCTACGTTGAAATGTATGCCTTCTGATTGACTTGTGATCACTATTTGCCAGATTATCATCTATGTCACAATAATCAATGAGATCGGTGTCAGTAGTGAAAACTAAATCTAAAATATATTTATCCCTTGTAGGTTCATGGAAAACCTGATGTAAAAATAATTAATTTACTACTTCTAGTAACCGCATATCTTCGCTATCAGCAGAATGATTATTCCAGTTTATACGAGGTTAGTTAAAATCTCGCATATAATTGTGTCATTATTATTATTGACAGATGACTTTATCCTATCACACAAGAGGCAATCTACTACCACATTTGATTTAGGAGAACGATAGGATTGTTACCTTTTTTTATCATGAATATTTTTAATTAAAATTGGGGATTTTTTTTGAACATTTTTATTTATATGTCCTTCCTCATAAGTGATCGCATGTTAACCTTCTTTATACCACTCGATAAAATAACAATTCCTCTGCCTTTTCGAGGATTATTTCAGTTGTTGCCGCGAAATTGGGTTTTTGGCAATTTTTTTTGTCGACCATTTTTTGCTCCTTTTTCTTTTCTTTTCCTTTATTTTTGCTTTGAAAATACTTGTAAAATTGCCTATTGCATTATTTTGTGAACTGCTACAATCAGATTGGAAATAAGTTAAACCGTTTTTAAGGAGTTAGAAACTATTCACGATTAATTCGGGGGAAAAAATATGCGCAATTACAGAATATATAATTATTTGTCATACTGATCTACAATTACTTAATTAAATAATATTCCAAACGTCTCTAATTTGTATTCACACTATTATCAACCATTTTATAGCTTTTGTCACCTATTCCACTTAAAAAAAAAAGATAGTAGGCACTCAAAGGTACGGGACTCATAGGAGCGACACCCCTCTTTCTTCACCAAGCTGCTGCTCATTATTTTCCAGCCTCGTATGCGTCACTCTCCTTCTCCTGGGACTTCTTTTCAACGCATGATTAAGTAACTTTGGTTAATATTGGCTTAAACAGAACGTAAACCAGGGTTACTTTGTGGTAATTGAGGGGCTAAGCCTGCAGGGGTCGGCAACCTTTTCAGTGCGAGGGCCAGAGAAAGCTTCTAGGAGTAGCCTGCGGGCCGGAGTGCCAAAGAGAACCCAAAAGTGACAGTGTACAAAATTTTTATATAAAAGCAGGCAAACCAGTGACTAGATTACAAGAAATATATTGAAAAACATGGAAATCATTGACTGCAGAAAACAGTTTGTAACAATATACAACAAAATATAGAAAAGCAGGCAAACCAGTGACTAGATTACAATTTTTTTTATTGAAATACATGCAAATCAGTGACTACAGAAAACAGTTTGTGACAATTTACAAAACATTTGTAGAAAAGCAGGCAAACCAGTGACTAGATTACTATAAATTTTTGGAAAAACATGCAAATCAGTGACTGCAGAAAACAGTTTTATCAAGAGACATGCAAATTAGTGGGATGGTTGGTGCTGTTTGCCATGGAGAAGTGATTCAATGTCTGGATCGATTGATGAGGTAGACAAGAGCAGAATGTCATTGAGGTGGCGGTCACTTAGCTGGGAGCGAATGCGAGACTTTGTATATTTCATTTTTGAAAAGAGTTGTTCACAACAGTAAGTGCTGCCAAACATGGCAACGATGCGTTTTACATGCTCAATGTAATTTGAAAATTTGTTAGAAGGGAGGAAGAGGTCACGGAAGTAGGACAGTGGAGAAGCGGTACGGTACTTTGCTTTCAGTTCGTCATTACACTGAAGCTCCACCAACTCCATCTGCAGAGGCGCAGGGGCTTCGTCCACAGGGAAGTCAAAGGGGGAGGTGAACAGCTTGAAGCCAGGAGCCAGTGGCCTGACACCTGTGAAACGGGAGGGAAATTCCCCCCGCAAAGAGGTGACAACACCAACACAAGTTTTCAGGTCCACGTCATCAGATGCACAAGCCGCAATACGAGGAAAATGCATAAACTGACCAGCAGTCAGTTGAGCCTCCCACATCCGCAGCTTTACCTCGAAGGCGGTGATGTGCGAATACATGTCTGTGACTAGAATATTTTTGCCTTGCAGCTTCACATTGAGGTCATTTAGGTGCGTAGTGATATCTGTGAGCAGGGCCAGACGAGCAAGCCATTGCGGGTTGGAAAAATGATCAGCACCGGGGAGGTTCTTTTGACGGAGGAAGGTGGCGATCTCCTGCTGCAGGTCAAACACGCGGGACAGCATGGCTCCATGACTCAACCAGTGGACCTCACAAAAGTAAAGCAGGTCACCATAGTGTGCGTTGACTTCGTCCGTTAGTGCCTGGAACTGGCGGTGGTTAAGGCTGCGGGAGAGGATGGAGTTGACAACCTTCACGACTACAGACATGACATCAGTAAGGTTGGCAGACTTGGAGCACAGGGACTCTTGGTGGATGATGCAGTGCACCTTGTGGATGGGCTGGGTGTGTCCGGCGGCCTCACAGTGACGCACTAGCAGTGAGGCGGCACCCTTCTTCTTTCCAGTCATTGCTGGGGCACCGTCGGTCGTCACGCACACGAGACGGGACAGGACGAGGGAGTGTTGCTTCACACACTGAAGCACGGCGTCGAAGATGTCTTGCCCAGTGGTGGTGCTGTGCAATGGAACAAGCTGGAGAAACTCCTCATAAACCTGAAGGGCAGCAGTGACTCCACGAATAAAAATCGCCAGCTGGGCTGTGTCCTTCATGTCTGTGCTCTCATCAAGAGCGAAAGAGAAGGCATCGAAATTTGAGCAACAGGTCTTAAGCAAGTCGTTCACGCTGTCTGACATCTCCTCAATGCGACGACAAACAGTGCGGGGTGAAAGGCTCACACTTTCAGAGGCAGAACGCTTTTCAGGACAGAGGGAATCTATCACAACCATAATGCACTCCTTGATAAAGACCCCGTCTGTGAATGGCTTCATCCGGCGAGCAAGGAGGCGGAAAAACCTCATAGCTGGCGCGCATCACTTTGTCAGCCTCAGTAGTCTGCTTACGGAAGAGTGAAGTACTTTTCTGCAGGTTGCCTGACAGTTTGACAATGGCCTCCTTCCTCTCGGCAGCAGATATCGATGCAAAGCTCAATTCTTGGTGCTGTGTCTCCCAGTGGCGGCGCACATTATACTCTTTGAGGACAGCCAAGGTCTTCAAGCAAATGAGGCACTGGGCCTGTCCAAAGCGTTCAGTGAAAAAGTACTTCTCCCACTCAGGGTTGAAGTCCCGACACTCGAGGTCCACTTTCCTCTTCTTAAATTAACAATTGCAGACATGATGATTGGCTACAAAGAAAGAAAAATAAAGAATAAGAACAAAGTGCGAAATAATGATCCACATGTTAGACACGAATACATGCAAGACTTTTACATAGTAAAAAAAATGCATACAATAATTAAAATTACAATACAGACGTCCACACAC
>JACEEZ010019277.1:225000-250000 GCA_016584305.1 Chionoecetes opilio | reverse complement strand
GTACAATCCGGTCGTTTTCAAGCGTATATAATAATTAGCGTGTAAGCCATGTATGGTGTATACACTGTATATATAGCGTTATATAGCATACTAGCCGCAAAGCCGCCCTCCGGGCGGACTTTTTGGCTAGCTCCTGCGGAGGGCTATTGGTGGGCCTTTGGCCCACCACCTGACTCTCCAGATAGCCCCTTCTAACATTCCTGAAATCATGGATGTAGAAATGTATGTATTAACGCCAACCCATTCACATCACACCCAACCCATTCACTCACACATTACCCATCACCCCCCACCCATTCACTCACCCATTACCCATCACCCCCCACCCATTCACTCACCCATTACCCATCACCCATTCACTCACCCATTACCCATCACCCCCCACCTATTCCCTCACCCATCACCCATCACCCCCAACCTAAAACCCCCCACCCATTCACTCACCCATCACCCCACACCCATTACCCATCACCCCACCCATTCACTCACCCATTACCCATCACCCTACATCAAGGTTTCCTCAATTCTTGCATCTCACTTTTTTCACTTTTTCGCATCTCACTTTCCTTCACAATTCTCGCTAATAGGCTACTAAGACATAAAAAAAATAAAAGTGATCGGATCATCCCATAAGTGGGCTTAAAACCTTCCCCTGGTCAACCTAGTTCCAAAACTGTGCCATATGATGGGATTCCGCCAAGGGGGCCGAAAACTATACAACACACACACACACACACACACACACACACACACACACACACACACACACACACACACACACACACACACACACACACACACTTTCGCTTATTCCAAATCATATTATAGACAATATGTGCATAAACACACCAATATTTTTTTTTAAATAATTTATTCACACTCAAGAGAATATGGCACATATTGCTGCAGCATTAGGCAAAAAAAAGTTCCATGTTTCTGGTTTACAGTTCACACTCAAACCGGCGCGGTGACAGTGACACGGAAATTGTTTTTACTCGAACGATCCAAAATATATTAAGCTATCAATTAAATTTGTGTCCAGTTAAGGCTTACAGTGGTTCTAACGAACGCTTTCGCAGATTGCTTTTCATATAGCGGTCCTGCTCAACGACTTGAAGTACATTTTTGGTAATGTTCTCTTCGCCGACGCTGTTAAGTCCGCGCTGATTTAACGCCACGTTCTGCACCCGTTCGTTTGATCACATTTATTGCCAGGAATGTGTGCTGCCGATGTCTGAACGCAGGTGTCTGGCCCCTTTTTCAACTGGTTCAGTTTAGGAAGGAGTCGTCCAGCTGCAGCAGGTGAAATGTGTACCAGGAATCTGGACCAACTAACTGCGCAAGAGTTTTGGTCGCAGATATATCGTCGGGAAATTTAGGTTTGCCGAAACTCATTTCCGAAACGGTTCTGAGGGGCGAGCAGCTTTTCATCTGGTTTGATAGCCGCAGACTGCTGGCAAGAGCACGTCGTTCATCGGCGGGCACTTTCGTGCTGAAGAGAGCTAGAGGAACCATCTCTGTTGTAAGGTACTATAGGTGTCGCCGAAATGCTCGCACTGCACTGTTGGACACAATTTGGTTCACTGCCCCGTACTTCAAAAGGCCACTGGGTCGCTTCAGATCATCCCAAGGGGCATCAGTCGCGGAACTACAAGTCATCCACCAGTTGAGTAGATAAGGGTAGCCAAAATGCCAAATTCCCTGAGCTTTGGGACCTGGTGTCTCGTGTGATTGTACCTGGCGGCAGTTTTCCCATTTGATGGTCAAGTAAGCTATCTTTGATTGGTACAACAGCTTGGCCATCCCACCTGGCCTTGTGAAGTGCTCCTGGTCGCTTGAACGATACTTCCGGCTCTCCCTCGATTTCTTCGCTTAGGAATACTATGCACAGTTCGATGAACTCCAGGTAGTCGTCTCTCCGTACTGTAAGTTGCGATTGTGCAATCTCGAGCACACTGGACCTCAGGTCGTTGATCAAACTGCGTACGTCATCAGTGAATGGAGTTATGTCCAGTCGCGAAAGCTTCTGATCACACATGTGGTACCATGTCAAACTTTTTGCGAAAGCGAGTGAAGAGTGTGACATCTGGTGTTTTTGAGACTTCAATTTTTAAGTCTGTAAACACATGTGACAAAATCACCTCTCCGACGTGGTGTCTACAACCTGACCAGAGCAGTGCTCGACCAAGATGTTGCTATATTGATACACGTGCCGCAGAAACATGTCCAGTGTTGATGCTATTGTGTCAAACGCCATGTTTACAATAGAGTCTGCACAGCTCCATGATTCTAACAAGGTAGCTGTCAGGTCAGTAATAATATCACCAGACTTTCGATATGTGCCAGGTTGGTACGATGGAGCTCCCAAAAGTTTTATATCTTGAGAAGTGCCTACAGCGATAGTGAGACGCTCTTCAAGCACATGCTGATTAGTCAAGGATTGTAGTAGTTTGGAGTTCCAATGTAGTGTGGCAAACTGTGGGGGAACCCACTGTTCCCTACAAGATGTTGCGATCTGTTGTCCAATTTTGCGCCGTGACCTATCAGCGGTTGAGTAGGAAGTTGACACTTTGCCAGGATTACCTCCTGCTTCCTCTATCAGTGCTGTGGTGAATGCTGCCTGTTGTGTCGGCGTCATTTTCATCCTAGTGGCGAGAGAAACAAGCTTTGGTCGTTTTAAAATATCATGGGGAATGAAAGCTGACGTTCCAGCATGAATCTTGCGGTGATGACTATGAGTGACTGATGAAGCTGTAGTTGCACTGTCACTGTCATTCATGCTGGAATCATCACTGCTTTCTTCAGCAAGTATACTGGATCTGATGTATGCAGATGATGCCATTTTTTGTTTCTACCTGTCTATACGATCCAGTTCTAGTTGTGAACGTGTCTGTTTGCGTCGATCTTTATCAGCCAACACCTTGTCATGAGCGCCAAATGTTGCTGAACGGTCACCCTTCATTGACTGCAGAAAGAGGACGTCCTCTAGATTTTTGATTAACTTGTCAGCATTAGCTGGCCATATTGCAAATGTTTGAGCTAACAATAATAATGAGCTCCAAGCTCGTACTGAGAGGGTGAACACTGGCGATCGTGAGCCAGCTCGCGTGGACTTGGGTGAATAACACACACACACACACACACACACACACACACACACACACACACACACACACACACACACACACACACACACACACACACACCACACACACCACACACACACACAAATACGCACCACACACACACACACACACACATACACACATACACACACACACACACACACACACACACACACACACACACACACACACACAAACACACTTATCATGTAACACTGCAAAAAACCTGTTATGGGTCGGTGTCAAATAAAGGAAAATATTAGTTACAGATTTGCATTGTAACCAAATACGAAAAGTTGTATAATGCCCATTAGCTGAAATTGAACCCATGCACAGGGCGTCGGAACTTGCCAGAGGGAGGCGTAAGAGTGAAGGCAAGACACCTGCACCTTGTGGCCGCGATGTATCCAAGCCAACGGTGCCCACAGCGGGTTGGTGTGACGCGAGGTGGGGTGAGGGGTTGTGCATCCTCTTTTACACCTTTGTTCCGACGCCTTACCTGCGGGTTTGACTCCTGTCTGTGGATGTTTTGAGGATTGCATTATAATGTAGCTTTTTGTTCGTGAATCAAATTTGTTGATGAAAAGTGAAAAGAAAGACCGTTTTTTAAACTCAAAATATACACTGTTATACCACACACTGGTGGTAAAAAAAAACAAGAAGAAATAAATCCAATAAACAAAATGTAAGAGCACTTCGTGCAAACCAGTTAGAGGTTTTTCGGCCCAAAATCTGACATTTTCAATTTTCCTTTTCGGATGCACTTTCCAACGCACACTTTTCAACACAAAGGATTGTCAAACGAATGACCGGAAATTCAGCGTTGTGTTGTGTGAATATCAACACAAGTCTAACTATAGTATAACACTACAAAAAAATAAAATTATTTGCACCACTACAATAATTGTGGCTTTACAATGCATTGAAATGTAGTGTCTTTCAACTCGCACCACACGTTTAAACTCTATAGTATATCATATGCGACTAACCATGGGCATGAAAAAAGCGCAAAACAAAACGCCTGCTGATTGCCAGTCCCTGTATTTATCAAAACAGCAAGTACATTCAAAACAGCGTGGACCAATGGGTATACAGTGCGCAAAAAAGCAACGTTATATGAATAGTATGTAGCATATACGTCCTTTTCCAGCAGTCTAATTCATATGTATACTCCGTCCTTCCCTCGATACTCGCGAAGCATCTCCTTCATGAGTTCAATGCCACACCATGCTTACACACACGCCTCATGTCCACCAGTGGGACCAGACAAAACCATATCCTCGCCTGTTTTTCCTTCTTATTTGGAAACAACTCAACACATAACTGTTTATTTACACACTCGTGATGCCAACACGGTTCCCGGGGGGAGGAAGAGGGGGAGGCGTGCAAGAAGGAAGGAAGGAAAAGAAAAAAGATTAACTTTGAAGATTCCATAATACCGACACAACTTTTTTCAAGAGGACATAGCAAACTCTGCAGAGCGCATAACTGAAGTCATAGTCTCTGGCATGGAGGCGTACTTTCTACACACTTTTTATAATCCTAAAGCCCGTCAACCTTAGTTTAAGTCTGCTTGTTCTCATACTGTCCAAGATAGAGAGGCGGCTCACAGACGGTACCATAACCATCCATCTCCTAAAACTCATGCCCTATATATTTCTGCCCGTAATCATGCCAAATTTTTACTTCAACTTACCAAAAACTCCTTCATTCATAGGAAATGTCAAAAAATCTTTCTGAATCGAATTCCTCTTGTGACTTCTGGTATCTAGCTAATAACATCTCAAACAACTTTTCTTTTTCATCTCTCTCTCCTATGCTTCACCCAGATGGCTCCACAGCTGTCTCATCTATTTCTAAAGCTGAACTCCTCGCTGAACTGAAACCTTTGCTGAAAATCCACTTTGGTTGATGAAGGGCTTGTTCCTCCTTCTCCTCCACCCTCTTACTATATTATGGTATTAAGATCCTTCGTAATGATGTTTTCTTTGCCCTTGCTGGCCTAGATCCTCGGAAGTCTTACGGTCCTGACGGTGTCCCTCCTATTGTTCTCAAAAACTGTGCTTCTGTGCTTGCACCCTGCCTGGTCAAACTTTTCCGTTTTTGTCTATCTACTTCCACCTTTCCTTCTTGCTGGAAGTTTGCTCACATCTAACCTGCTCCTAAGAAGGGTTACCGTTCTAATTCTTCAAACTACCGCCCTATAGCTTTGACTTCCTGCCTTTCTAAAGCTTTTGAATCTATACTTAATAAGAAGATTCTTAAGCATCTATCTGCTCACAATCTTCTATCTGATCGTCATTACAGTTTCCGTAAAGGCGATATACTGGCGATCTTCTAGCTTTCCTAACTGAATCTTGGTCATCTTCCTTTAGGGCTTTCGGTGAAACTTTTGCTGTTGTCCTTGACATATCAAAAGCTTTTGATAGAGTCTGGCACAAATCTTTAATTTCTTAACTACCCTCATTCGATTTCTATCCTTCTCTCTGTACCTTCATCTTAAGTTTCCTTTCAAACCTTTCTATTGCAGCCACTGTAGACGGAAATTGTTCTTCTCCTAAGTCTATCAATAGTGGTGTTCCTCAGGGTTCTGTCCAAGCACCCACTCTCTTTTTATTATTCATTTATGATCTTCTAAGTCTAACTCAAAGCCCTATCCACTCCTACGTTGATGATTCTACGCTGCATTTTTCAACATCGTTTATTACGCGTCCAATACAACAGGAACTACGTGATTCACAAAGAGATGGCACCGAGTGCCTAACTTCTGATCTCTCTATAATTTCTGATTGGGGCAAAGCAAACCTTGTTTTGTTTAATGCCTCACAAACCCAATTTCTTCACCTATCTACTCGACAAAACCTACCAGATAACTAACCCATCTTCTTAAATGACACTCAACTATCTTCTTCTACTTCTACTACAATGAACATTCTTGGACTGTTCTTTACTAAAAATTTGAACTAGAAATCTCATATCTCATCGCTTGCTAAAACAGCTTCTAAAAAGTTAGGTGTCCTGTGGCGTCTGCGTTCATTTTTTTCTACATCCCAGCTGCTTGCTCTCTACAGGGGCCTTATCCTCCCATGTATGTAGTATGTCTCACATGTTTGGGGGGAATCCACTCATACAGCTCTCCTAAACAGGGAAGAATCAAAAGCTTTTCGTCTCATCAACTCCCCTCTTCTGACTGTCTGACTGACTGCCTTCAATCTTTAAATCCCCGCCGCAATGTTGCTTCTCTTGCTATCTTCTACCATTAATTTCATGCTCACTGCTCTTCTTAGCTTGCTAACTGCATGCCTCCCCCCCTCCCGCGGCCTCGCTGCACAAGACTTTCTACTCATTCTCATCCTTATTCTGTCCATCTTCCTAATCAATCAATCATTGGGGGCTTACGCCGGGGGGCGCGTCGCCTCGCCCACCCTACGACGCCACTCTCGGGGGTCACCACCACTGATCTATATAACATGGATCGCGGATCTGGGCTAGCTGTGGCCGAGATACTGAAGTCACCAGCCGCCATCTTGTCATAACCAAAACAAATACATGGGCCGGCCAGGCAGTGGCTGGGTGTTGGCTGCTAGCATGTGATAGCCTATATTACCACCTACTACTACTATTAACACCTACTACTATACTACTACTATTACCACCTACTACTACTATTATCACCTACAACTACTATTAACACCTACTACTACTACTACTAAACTTCCAACCTAGTGCATCGTCGAACCTTCCAAGTCATTTATTTACGGTGATACACAGACAACAGGTGTGTTGCGAGGCCGTACAGGTGTGTAGTGACAGGTGTCTTGCGAGGCCGTACAGGTGTGTAGTGACAGGTGTGTTGCGAGGCCGTACAGGTGTGTAGTGACAGGTGTCTTGCGAGGCCGTACAGGTGTATAGTGACAGGTGTGTTGCGAGGCCGTACAGGTGTGTAGTGACAGGTGTGTTGCGAGGCCGTACAGGTGTGTAGTGACAGGTGTCTTGCGAGGCCGTACAGGTGTGTAGTGACAGGTGTCTTGCGAGGCCGTACAGGTGTGTAGTGACAGGTGTGTTGCGAGGCCGTACAGGTGTGTAGTGACAGGTGTGGTGTATGTGGTAAAGCGAGAGGCTAAGAGTGCAGTGTTAGCCCCCGAGTGTGTGTGTGTCTGACCTAATGAGCGAACGCGCAGTTCTCGTCCACTATAACGGCGCCAGCCCCGTACCGCCGCGGCCACGGGTACGGCGCGAGCCACAGTGGTCCATAGAAGCTACTCTCGGGGATTACAGGAAGTTTAAATTAATCAAAAACCTTTGGCCTAATCAAAAAACCTTTCTTAATTAGGTATATTGAATTGAAAGTAGTTAGTTTCGTACACTGATTTTGAGTATTTTCGTACATACCTGGTGTCGTTTCGTAACTCTAGTAGTCAAGTTCAACTCTGAGCTGAGTGTACGAAACGACTATGGTTTCATATAGACTACGAAACAACTTTTGGTAATAATGGACGAGAGTTTTGCGGTCGTTTTAAGAGACATCAACTATTTTTTCTTGGCCCACAATAGGTGCTTGTTGCAATGGAGATATTTTTATTTTGCGCACCCCCCCCCCCAAAAAAAAAAAAAATAATAATATTAATGAAACCTAACCTAACCTTATAGGTTTTAATGAAACCTAACCTAGCTAACCTTAAAGGTTTTAATGAAACCTAACCTAGCCTTATAGGTTTTAATGAAACCTAACCTAACCTTAAAGGTTTTAATGAAACCTAACCTAACCTTTAGGTTGTAATGAACCTAACCTAACTTTAACCACAAGATATACTTTTTTTTTTTTTTTTTTTTCTTCGCAAAATAAAGCTATCTCGATTAGAACAAGCACCGCTTATTAGGAAGCGCTATGATCATTTGTATCATAACCGCACTCAGGTCTGCTTCCGTTCCCCACTAATTGTTAACAAGTATAAAAAAATATACTTATATCTATATCTACTTATATAAAAAAAAGTATACCATATCCACCTTTATTTTTTTTAAACTAGTATTTGGATGACTGGAGTGGGTAGATGGATTAAGAGTGGATGGGCTGGGTGGGGAGTGTGTGTGGGTGTGGGTGGGTGTGTGGTGTGTGTGGTGTGTGTGTGTGTGTGGGTGTCTGGGTGTGTGTGGGTGTGGGTGGGTGTGTGTGGTGGGTGTGTGGGTGGGTGGGTGGGTGTGTGTGTGTGTGTGTGGTGGGTGCGTGTGTGTGTGTGTGTGGTGTTACTCACAGGTGGAAAGATTTGCCACTTCCAGGTCCTGGTCTGTTTGTACAGGACATAGCTGCACAGCTTGGCATGACGAGGCGATAACACAGCCAGACAGCAAGCACAGCTTGGCATGACGAGGCGATAACACAGCCAGACAGCAACGCGAGCCGCAGAAACAAGGCTTTGTTTTGGTTACGGCAAGATGGCGGACAGTTGGAACCAGTGCTGAGCCAGGCTTCCGCGATCCATGTTATATAGATCAGTGGTCACCACGCGCAGTCCCCATGCAGGCTCCTTTCCCATACCAAGCAGCTTTCGACAAGAAACATCAACTTGCCCCAGCCACGAGCCTTGTGGGCGCCTCCTTGGCCTTCTCCACGCCGGAGTGTCTACTACAGATACAAAGCCGATGGGAAGGATTGGTTTCAGGGTAGCGTGCCATATGCCAATATAGCCGAAGTTAGCGCTGACGGACTATGCAGGTAATAGGCCTCGATTCAGTCTTACGGTGCAATCGCTGATTTGACACGTAATCATCCCAGTGATAACCCATAATTCTGCGAAGACACTTATTACCAAAGGCATCGATTTGCCTCTTCATGTCGCCATTTAGTGTCCATGACTCACAACCATAGAGTAAGACAGGGATCTCAAGCGACTTGAAGATCCAGATCGTTGTCCTCCTGCACAAGTACCGACAACGCCAAATACTCCTGCTGAGGGAGTCCATAACACCGTGGGCTATACCAATCAACCGTATGACTTCTTGACCTGACCCGCCGTCATTATGGACTGCGCTACCAAGGTATGTAAAACTTTCCAAGATTTCAATGTCCCCGCCGCACGCATGAACTGACTGTACTGTTTCATCTAGTAAGCCTCCAAACACCTGGACCTTGGTCTTTAGCCAGGAGACCTCAAGTTTTAAAGGCTTTGCCTCCTCGTGCAGCGCCTCGAGAGCCATCACCAGAACCTCCAGCGACTCAACAAAGATTACTGCATCATCGGCAAAAACAAGATCAGTGATCTTGGTGTTGCCGAAGGATGCTCCACAATCACTTTGATCTGCAAATTTGTCCAATACCCAGTCCATACAAGTGTTGAAAAGTGATGGGGCAAGGACGCACCCTTGCCTCACTCCTGTATTCACAGGAAAGAAGCTGGCTACACCTCCCCCATACTTCACAGCACTCTCAGTCCCAGAGTACAGACCAGTCATCAAACCAATAGTCCTTTAAGGAATCCCGAGAAGTCGCAGAAGATCCCAGAGTGACTCACGATGCACTGAGTCAAACGCTTTCTTGAGATCAACATAGGCTGCAAGCATCCCCTGTCGAAACACACGTCGGTGTTCATCCAGGACACGAAGCGCTATGATACGGTCCGTTTTTTTACTTACTAAGCGTGAAGCCAGACTGCTGAGGTCTCTGATGCTTCAGCAGATAACTGCGGATCCGTGTCAGCAATAGATGGGCAAGCACCTTGCCTGGCATGCTGAGCAGTGTAATAGCGCGGTAACTGTTGCAGTCCTGACGGTCCCCTTTCCCTTTCCAGATAGGGACGACCAGCCCCCTTTTCCAGTCAGGAAGAATGGTACCTGATTGCCACACGGCAGTCAGGACAGCATGCAACACGCGGATCATGGTTTCACCCCCAGCTTTGAGAAGCTCCACACTGATATTACAAACACCATCTGCCTTTCCACCTCTCAACTTTGCTACAGCCACTCTGACTTCGTCAAGAGAGGGTGCGGTTTCGTCAATGGGAAGATTGGCATCCACTGCCTGTACCCCAGTGGTGCGAAGCTGCTCAGTTGGAAGATCCACCGTGAACAACTGCCCAAAGTATTCAGCCCAACGAGCCATCTGCCTACCCATGTCCGACACGAGGCGCCAATCTGCTGCTCGAATAGCGCTCGCCCGAGATGGAGACTTGGAATGGAGCTTCTTCAGGGCTCGGTAGCGGGTCAGAGGTCATTAGCGTTCAAATAGCCCTCAGCATCCTCAGCGAGACTCTTGACATACCTCTCCTTGTATCTCCCCAGGAGGGTTCTAGTCCGGCGTGACAGAGCCCTGTGCTGGTCCTGGTTCCCAGCCAGCCTGGTAGCGCGACTCTCCTCGATTTTCTCCAGCGTCGCCGTCGAGACAAAACGACGCCTTGACCTCGGGCGCTCCCCAATACAGTCATTCGCAGCCTGTAGAGTTTCACGTTTGAAGGTATCCCACAGTTTTACAGGGTCCTCGAGGGCACAGAGCACATCAAACCGATTTGAGACTGTTACTGCATACTCATGGGCACAGGTCAAGTCCTTCAGTTTCTCAAGATAAAACACAGTATGGTTACCTCTTGAGATTCTTCTGGACTTGACATGAAGCCTAAGTGTAGCAAACAACAAGTCTGTGATCTGTTCCAAAGAACTCAGCACACCGGTAAACCCTGCAGTTCTCGAGGATCCTCCAACGAGTACTAACGAGGACGTAGTCGATCTCCTTAGCTACCCCTCCGGCATTACTATACCATGTCCAGCGGTGCAGCTCTGGTCTCTAATACCAAGAAACTGCAATTCTCAACCTTCTTGACCTAGTAAAATTCAGAAGCAGAGAACTGTTAATGTTTATGGTACCGGAGCCATAGGGACCAACACATAACTCGTAGCCATCTCTCACAGTGCCAGTAGTAGCATTGAAGTCGCTCAAGACAATGAGTGTGTCCCGAGGAGGACACTGGTCTAATACAGAGTCGAGTTTGGTGTAGAACATCTTCTTCTCTTCAGTTGTACGCACCTCGGTAGGAGCGTACACTGCAACAAAAGACATGAAACCCAGAGTGTGTTTCATCCTCACCCACACAATACGCTCATCAACCGGAGTAACCTCAACAACTGACGGCTGCAGTTTGCTGGAGATGCCTATAGCTACTCCCCGGACATGACCGCCGTTGTTCATGCCGGACCAGTAGTAGGTGTAACCCCCACTGCTAGTCTCGCCACTGTCATGCCTCCTTGTCTCAGAGAGTCCCACTATATCCACCCTCAGCCTACTGAGCTCGCCCGATAGGAGAGGTAGTCGACGATCGTCTGAGAGGCTCAAAACGTTCCACGAGCCCACACAAAGAACCCTCCGGAGGTTTATCCCTGGAGTGATTTGACGGGCAGGCGCCGCCTCTGCACCGCCCCGGCCACCCCCATAAGAAAAAGATGGACTAAGGGGCCCTACCACTCGATTTATTAGAGTGCAGGATTCCCGAGGGCTTTGCCCCGCACTCGACATAGGCAGACCCCCCCCCCCCTGCGTCGGCATTGGAGGGGTCTGCGTGGTCGGGTCCCCCGGCAAACCGGGTCGGGGCGCGGTTACCACGCCCCCGGCCTCTACCTCTTAATATGTTCGTGGCTAGTTACGTTTTTACAGGGAGGGGGTGCAAGCCCGTTCCCAACCAATCTATTTCAGGGATTGGACTTATTGCTCACCGTGGCCAGGGACGCAGAACTCCCTGTAAGGAATAACCCCAGGCTGCCCACTATTTCTCCCATAGCTGGAGCTGGATGGCCATTGACTCAATAGTTAATTCATCTGCCCTTAAATGTTGCCGCAATGTTGCTTCTCTTGCTATCTTCTACCGTTGTTTTCATGCTCACTGCTCTTCTGAACTTGAACTAACTGCATGTCTCCCTCCCTCCCGTGGCCTCGCTGCACAAGTCTTTCTTTTCTACTCATTCTCATCCCTATTCTGTTCATCTTCCTACTGCAAGAGTTAATCAGTATCTTTACTCTTTCATCCCTTTCACTGGTAAACTCTGAAACTCTCTTCCTGTTTCTATTTTTCCACCTTCCTACGACTTAAATCTTTTCAAAAGAAGAGTAATAAGACACCTCTCGAACTAAATTGGCCCACCCCCTTTCTTTATTTTGTTACCGTCTTCTTTATAGAAACTGGCAATTAAGCGGGCTTTGTGTTACCACTTTTTTTGTGCTTTTGGCCAGTCCTTTATTATGTGAGAAAAAAAAATATTTGTATCAGAAAAAGAATAAGAATGTTAGGAGATTCAGTTTTCCGGACAGAGTATTATTTGATTTGAAGAATATATTGGTGGAAAATATCGTGTGTCCATAGCATATATTACTTTAAAGACAAATATGATTATGATAGAATATTTATATGAGACCGGACATAACTCAACTTAGGATTGAGATTAACTCAATCCTGTAGAAATTCAACTAGGTAAGATCACACACACACACACACACACACACACACACACACACACACACACACACACACACATATTACACGCCACGATGGTCAAGTTGATAGCTTCCTGGCCTGCCATTCTGTGGTAGCCGGTTCGAATCCTCACTGCTCCCAGGGATTTTTCACTGACAAATTGGGGCGGTTACTGTCCCCCTTGAGCAAGGGGATGGGGTTGTATGGTGTGTGAGGTCCCAGCATTGCCCAAAGATCGGTAATAAAAAGCTCTAAGCTCGCACCGGGAGGGTGAAATAAAACTGGCGATCGCGAGTCCGACTCGCGTGGACATGACCATGGGTGAATAACACACACATACACTCCCCCCCCCCCCCCACACACACACACATACACAACTAACTACGATACTGATGGGCGAACACAAATAACAACGATAGAGTAAACAGACTGAGAAGATTAATTAAGTAATGTATACATACATACATACACGTTTTTTTATATCATTCTTGTTGTTATGTTTAAGGTTTAATAGATTCGTGTGTACTTTTCCTATATTGCAAATCATATATTCTTACATACACATCCATATATATGTTCGCTTTTCTTCTTGCAGTGTTAAAGGTATAAAAGTTTCTCATGTTTTTCCTCTGCTGGAAATCTGTGTAACACATGCAAGTGGTATATAACATTGCATGTGGTATATTAAATCTTTCACGCCGGGTGTCTTCTGTCTCATCCCTTCCCGCCGGTAACCTCCTTTTATCAGATACATGACACTCTTCCTCCGTCACTCTCTCGACTCCTACCACCCTTTACACCTTAAATGGATTCCCGACCGTCAGTTAGACTCGCTTGCATGTCTGTCTCTGCCCATCTTTATATCGCACTCTCTATTCGATTAGCCCGAATTCTCCTTCTGCGTCAATTTCGTGTTCGTCTCGACTTCCTACTCAACCTCCTCTCCCTAACGCATGCACGTACGTATATACGCGCACATGCACGTACGCACTCTCTCTCTCTCTCTCTCTCTCTCTCTCTCTCTCTCTCTCTCTCTCTCTCTCTCTCTCTCTCTCTCTCTCTCTCTCTCTCTCTCTCTCTCTCTCTCTCTCTCTCTCTCTCTCTCTCTCAGCTGAGGGCGCTCTTCCAAACTCCTAGTAGAGCTGCTCACACGACCCCCTCACCTTCCTCAGTCCCATATTTCCTTGATCGGGTGTGAAGTGCACTCCTGGGCGAGAACCCACGAAGCACTTGATCACCTTTCTTTGGTAGGAAGTCAGACTTCGGTGGTAACACGAACCCCCAGCGCGGCTAGGTCGTAGATTTGGTCGTAAACGTGCACACTGGCCAACGACTGCTTGAGACTGGTATTAGCAGAGGTAGGAAGTCTCCAGGCTCGCTTATTATTGCTTGGTATGCTATGAAATATCATTTTTCAAGGTGAATGTAGACAAATAATTGCATTTTAATGGCTATTATTCATATATATGAGTAAACAGATGAAATACAAGCAAGAGCCTTATCCACGTCTGGCAGCGCGGCCTTCGGCAGCAGCAGCAGCAGCATGAAGCCCGTGAGGTGGATATCAAGTATCAACACCACTTTGGTAATAATGAGTAGGGGTGCGAGAACCCCTTGAGGAATCCTATGATTCCTGGTGATATCCTATGGTGCTATCACAGGCGTGGGAGCTGACCTGACTTCTTCAGGAAGGCACAGGTACAGCTGATAACGGGGTGTTGTGAGGGCGGCGGAGCAGGAAGACGGCCACCGCCCGCTACTCCGCCAGCGGAGATCTCCTTTGTAATGGGGAGTTTTCTGGAAAGCTCACGCTCAAGCCTGTCTCTCGCTCTCTCACATCCTCTGCCCTTTCAGCCTGAATGATCTATCATTAACCGTAAATTCCCTGTGCTTTTTCGGAACATATCAGAATTAACTTTCAATACAACAACTGAAACAGTTCTTTAAAAAAAATGTAGTTTATAATTTTATTTTTCTGCACTTGATGAAAATATTGGCAAAACAATTGAATATTTGAAAACTCAATCTTTATAAATCGTCTTTTCATGAAAACACGCAAGTTCAAGCAGAATGAGGCTTCAGGAAATATCTACTTGTATGTAAGCATTCAATGAGTACCTATTTTATATGTGTCTGTCTGTCTTGCGACGAACATTTAACCAAGAAGTAATTTAAGTGCTTTGCACCTCAACGACAGTCCTGGATGCAAGACAGTTGAAATGTTTGTTTACTAAATAGCCGCCACGTTCTACCCCCTCCACGGCTCCACCTCAATCTCCTTCCCTTTGAACCAATCATTCAACTCTTCCCTCTGAATACCCTATAGTCCTCTGGTTTATTCTATGTCAACAGGTTTATCTGTTAGAGGAAGAAGACTAAATCAGTAAGTGCGTAACAGGGAGTCTTAATTTAAAGACAAGGAGTTCGGTAGAGGGAGAATTGACGTTAAGAGAAACATATGGGTTGTTTTCTGGAGGACAAACAAGGCAAGAAGAGGAAACAAAATCGTAATTCGGAATCAGGATATGAGGGTAAATAAGAAAGTGTTCTCGGAGGCAGTTAGATAACTTGAAGCTCAGAGCACGAAATAAGGAGACGAAAGTCTCCTGTATGTGGGAAACGGTATGTGGGAGCGGATGCCGCGAATATTGGCGAATATTCCCGTAGAGGATAGAGAGTGTGATGAGATAAGCGGGTGATGATAGTTAGGATGACAGCCTCTGGTATTGAGAAGTAAGGAGTATCAGGGACGTAAGCCGTGAGGTAAGAGGCGGCGGCGCTGAGCTGTGTCCCTCGCCTTGTGGTGACAACAGGAAAGTGAGTGATAACTGATCCTGACCGCGGGATGGTTTCTGTGGAAATGCTGAACGCCACACTCTGTTTTGGTTATATTTTCGTCGTAAGAGAGACATATACACCCAAAACAGGTACTCAGTATGTGCTTACATACAAGTAGATATTTCCTGAAGCTTCATTCTGCTTGAACTTGCGTGTTTTCATGAAAAGACGATTTATAAAGATTGAGTTTTCAAGTATTCAATTGTTTTGCCAGTATTTTCATCAAGTGCAGAAAAATAAAATGATAAGCTACATTTTTTATTAAGAACTGTTTCAGTTATTGTATTGAAGGGTAATTCTTATATGTCCCGAAAAAGCACTGGGAATTTACGGTAAATGATAGATCATTCAGGCTCAAAGGGTAGAGGATGTGAGATGCGCGAGAGACATCTGGCGGCTTAGCTTTGAAAACTCCTCATTATTTAGTAGGAGAGCGAGGACCCTTTGAGGAATCTTATGATCACTGGTGGTATCCAAAGGTGCTATCACAGGCGTAGGAGCAGACTGTCTTCTTCAGGAAGGCACAGGTGAGGCGGATGACGGCAGGTTTTGAGAGGCGGCGGGCGGGGCAAGCCCAAGCCTTAAAGCCCCTTTCACACATTCACGGTTCGAGCCACGGCAAACGATGGCAAGGAAATCGGCGTGTACCGTGGTATTTTTGGCCACGGTTCACTCGTGGTAAGGTGGTGTTACGTTCCTTGTACGGTTGATTACGGCTGAGTTACGGCTATTCACGACAGACCTACGGTACATTACGGTGTCGCACGGTTGTGACCTACGACGATGTACGGTGGTGATACGGAATTGTACGGCGGTTGTACGGCAATGTACGGTGGTTATACGGTAATGCACGGCGGTTGTACGGCAAAGTTACGGTGGCCGACGAAGGTGAGTGTGGCATATAGGTGCACAGGGGCGCGCAGGGTTAACAGATTTGGCCTTAAAAGGCCAAATACATATTCATATGTATACGAATATATACATATATATACGTATATATATATATATACGTATATATAAATATATATATATACATATATATATATATATATATATATATATATATATATATATATACATAATGTGTATATATATATATACGTATATATATATATATATATATATATATATTATATATATATATATATATACGTATATATATCTATATATATATATATATATATATATATATATATATATATATATATAATAGTATATATATATAGTAATATATATATATATATATATATATATATATATATATATATATATATATATATGTCTCCTCCACCTCGTCCTCCTCGAACAAGTGAGGTGAATCCACGGGTATCATGCAAATAGCTTCGGGAAACTGACAGAGTTGTATGTATAGTACCGCGCTACTTATATTACGACCGTCACGTAACCCTGAAGCGTGAAGCGCCGTGAAGCGCCGATGCCACATCCCAAGGTTATCGTGTCGCCATCTTGACTCCCCGTACCATCACCGCAGTGCTGCCATCCCGTCCCGTGATTTTCCGTACAATTATCGTGTTGCCTTCGTGGTTTGTCGTGCTATTGCATCACGGAAAGCCACGGCATTGCTACGGTGTGTCACGGTCACCGTACATCCTCCGGCATATACCTTGACGATGCCTTGGCATACCGTCACTACTTGATTGCACCACGGTGCTGCGTCACGGTGTAGTACGTTGAACTACGGCATTACACGGTGCTCCTACGGTGACCACACGGTGGTGCTAAGGTGAAACGGTATATTCAACCGCCACGGCAAATTTTTTTTTTTTTTAACATGACCAAAAAAATTCTGGCTCGAGCCGGTGCGCCCTGTTGCTGGGACGATGACTCACGGTAGGGGGCGGAGTACCTCGGATATGCACGCGGTACAGCTAAGGATGCTGCCGGGGCATGATCCGTGGAGTACCAAGGCCGTCTCAATCTATAAAGGCCTGCGCCTGAGATTGATGACGTCACGGACGGCGTCTGTACGAGGCCACCGAGATGACAAGTTTACCTACCTAATTATATGTTTATCAGTATAAAAGATATATTGTTATCTTTGGAAATGTTTGTTCTATAATATTATCAAATAAAAACCCGTAAAACACATTAAAGAAATGCCATTATGAGACTCAAGAAATATGCATGAACTTAAACTCTTCGCCATTTAATATTTTTCTCGAAAACATTTTACATGGAGAATATCAATAGAAGCGGAATTTAATTAGCTTTCCATTGCTATATTTTGTTTTCTGATAAATGAATTAGCAGCATGCATAAATTAGCGTTAACTAAATACATAACATCATGAAATCGGGTAATTTCGTACTTAATATATGTTTATCAGTATAAAAGATATATTGTTATCTTCGGAAATGTTTGTTCTATAATATTATCAAATAAAAAACCGTAAAACAGACTAAAGAAAGGCCATTATGAGACTCACAAGAAATATGTATGAACTTTAACTCTTCGCCATTTAATATTTTGCTCAAAAACATTTTACATGGAGAATATCAATAGAAGCGGAATTTAATTAGCTTTCCATTGCTATATTTCGTTTTTTGATAAATGAATTAGAACCATACATAAATTAGCGTTAACTAACAAAAAAGGTCATGAAATCGGGTAATTTTTCCCGTTTGATGATGTTATTTATTTAGTTAACGCTAATGTATGTATGGTTCTAATTAATTTATCAGAAAACAAAATATAACAATGGAAAGCTAATTAAATTCCACTTCTATTGGTATTCACCATGTAAAATGTTTGCGAGTAAAATATTAAATGGCGAAGAGTTTAAGTTCATGCATATTTCTTGAGAGTCTCATAATGGCATTTCTTTAGTGTGTTTTACGGTTTTTTATTTGATAATATTATAGAACAAACATTTCCAAAGATAACAGTATATCTTATACCGCCCGTACATCCTCACATGCTGAAAGCTCGGCTCCTACTGACTCGCGGAGCAGACTCAGCTCGTGACGTCACGTCCATCCCGCGCTCCCAGACTCAGGCTTTTACATAGAGAAGGCTTTGGGAGTACCGTGGCTCGAACGGTGAATGTGTGAAAGGGGCTTTACCAACATGGTAAAAGTCCATACTAACAAAAAGATCCGATATCTCAGTCGTTGTTTTCGTGAACCAGGAGCTCCCCAACACGGTAAGGATCCCAACGAAACAAAGACGGCAGATTCGGTACTGTTGGTATGCCTGAGTGGCGGAAAATGTAAACATTCAATCCAAAGTCAGTAAATAATTAGTATTTATACACATATAAATAATAAGAACGATTGTTTATAATGTTCTACTTTAATTTATAATTAATATTTTGTTATTTAAATATATTTTTTATTGGCATCTATAATTATTACTTTTATTTATAATAACAACTTATCATTTAACCACTTTTGTATATCTTACGCATATGTACGTACCTACAATATTACTGAAGTATAGAATAATATAGCGTGACAGATGAAATATTTAAGGCAGGTGGCGGTTAAAAATTTAAGTCGTCTGCTTGACAGCTGGTGATGTGAACTCACAGCGGCCATCCAAGTTCTTATAATAGTCCGCCAGCCACCAGGCTCAACCTTGTTTTAGGGTCTTAAGTTTTTTTTCAGTGGATTTTGTTTGCCCATATATCCGGTTTGAAAAATATCTTGGTTGGCTCGCTGTCAACCTTGGGCAATTTTAGATAATTAGCATAAAACAAAATGGCCGCCAAGGAAATATCAAAATACATAATCTATAATAATATAAGCGAAAGTGTGTCTGTGTGTGTGTGTGTGTGTGTCTGTGTGTGTGTGTGTCCGCGATAGGTGCCACCCCCCTTGGCACAATTCCATCATATGGCACAGTTTTGGAACCAGCTTGACCACGGGCACATTTTAAGTCCACTTATGAGATGATCCGATCACTTTTTTTTCTCATTTTTTTAGCAGCCTATTAACGAGAATTGTGAAACAAAAAAGTGGGTTGCGAGAATTGAGGAAACTTTGATGTAGGTAGGGTGATGGGTAATGGGTGAGTGAATGGGTGGGGTGATGGGTAATGGGTGTGGGGTGATGGGTGAGTGAATGGGTGGGGGTGATGGGTTGCGGGTGATCGGTGATGGGTGAGGGAATAGGTGGGGGGTGATGGGTAATGGGTGAGTGAATGGGTGGGGGGTGATGGGTAATGGGTGAGTGAATGGGTTGGGGGTGATGTGAATGGGTTGGCGTTAATACATACATTTCTACATCCAAGATTTCAGGAAAGCTAGAAGGGGCTATCTGGTGAGTCTGTGTTTGGTGGGCCGAAGTCCCACCAAACACAGGTGGTGGGCCGAAGGCCCACCAATAGACCTCCGCAGGAGCTAGCCAAAATGTCCGCCCGGAGGGCGGCTTTGCGGCTAGTATACCATAATTCCCTTACAAATTGACATAACCGGTCAACCAATACATGGATTCCAGGGTATTTTGACCCAGAAAATTCTTCTCTGGTATTTTCATATCCAAACTGACCACCATTTTCAAAATAGCTGTCTTTTTTTGTGTGAATTTTTGTACTTATACTAATATATAAGAATATTACTTGTTCAACATAAAAGTAATAAAGATTGACAGGTTTTTTTGTCAGATCGTTTTGAGTCCTCAATTTCTTATGGGCATAAATGCATAATTCTTGAGGTAATCTGTAATCATCCTCATCATCCTCATCAACTGCTGTTCGTGTTTGATCATTGCAACATTCAATGAAGGATTGACAAGCACAAAACATTGTGCATGGTAGCCTCGACTTGTTACATGCGCATCTTGAGGACTTACATGGCTGTTTACTTGAACATGTGCATCTTATCAACTTTAGTATATGATTCGGTGCTAGCTGAACATTGGTAGGGACTGTTGTAGGCAGCAGTGACTTTGTTCTGCTTTTTTTTATCCATCCATAACTTGTGGGTTCCAAATCTGGTGGATCTAGTTGCAGGGCATTCTTCCATATGCATGTTTGCAGATGAGCCCGCTTGACATTCTCAATGAAGTAGTAGGTGTCATTCTCTGTAGTAGGTGGAAGAGAACATAACTTGGGAGTAACTGTTGGTCCCGACTTCACCGTTCTTGAGGTCCACACACTTACTCTGGCCTTAGACATAGAATTGGTCTTTGATTGTCCATAACAGTAAGCTATGAATTGTGTTGCCTGTTCCAACACCTCAGGCCAATTAGCCTCAGCATTACCTATCATATCCAGATTCAGACCTGTTTTCAGTACTTTCAACATCTTTCCTTTTCCTATACCAAAACATGCTGCCACTGTATCACAACCAGTAAGAGCATGACCTGCCAATATTGCTGGAATTATGTTCTGATGTTTCTTTACAGTGGCCTGGATATCAACAACAGTTCTCTCTTTTACAGGTGCTTCCATAAACATTGGTGTTTGTATGCCTTGTTCCAGGTAATGATAAAGAAGAAGTGCATAAACATCTGTATCATCTGCAAGAACAGTGACAGGTTGCTGCTGAGCTACAGCAACTGCTATAGCCTGCTGCACAATGATGTTATCAGCTTCTTCATGAGTGGTTGCCATGTCAGCTCTTTCTACAATTGTACCACTGCAACTTACTTCTACAGGTGTTTTGTCCTGACCTGTTATCATAAGTTTGTGCTTTGTTGTATTCTTCTGAATGAAATCTGTGTCATTCAGAATGTTGTCGCAAATAATAATTCTGGCCTGTTAACTTGGCTGCAGAGATATGCTGGTTTCCATCTTATTGGATGCTTGGGGTCCTTCTTAGCTTGGCAATCTTCTCCACAAAATATACAGTGCTCAAAGAAATTGAACTTCAGTTGTTCAGAACGTCTTGCTCGTTTTCTAGGTGCAGCATCTGCTTCCTCTTCATCTTCCTTTTGGCCTTTCAGGGCCCTTTGAACCTCTTTTGGATGAACGTATTTATTCACACATGAGCTATGGACCTTCAAACTCAGATCCTTGTCATTATCATATTGCAACTGCAGTTTCTGATGGATTTCATCTATGTATATTTTACTGCATCTTATGATATTTTCTATCATCTTAGCTTTAGCATTTATCAAGACTTCTTTCTTCTTCGAATCTGTGCATTTAAACTTCCAAGCAAAATAGCATTCTTCCTCCATACTGGCTTTGATTCATATACATGTACACTTCAATTGTAAACTGTAAACTGTAGCAATAACTTACACTAGTACCAATCTAACACTCAGAACATTGGCCTCTGTTAAAGGCCGAGGGTTTATCCTTTAACAGTATGCACTTTCATGTATGGGATACAACTAGGTTCACACAGTTTATGTACTACTCCTAGCCCGATCGTTCATCCAGTGCCATTTAAGTCCCGTGCGATCTGTACACCATCCGAATGAATTAAGCTCCTTCATTCTTGGCTCGGCCCTCCCACGTTGGCACACCCTGTCTATTCAGGTACGGTTATCTAACTTAAATGGGGCAAATTAGATAACATTTGGGACACTAAGTTACATCTTAGCTGACACTGAACCCCATGCTGGGTTTCACAGCAGTGAAGTCACCAGTGTGCCCTGGTAGTGCAAGGACATTCACTCCTTTATGATAAACAATAAACAGAGAAATAAAATGCCACACAACAAATGGATGTGAGGATTACGAGGAAACAAACACGTGAGGATCAATAACCTATACATATCTGATGTGAATATAGCATGTTCAGGCATCCCTAGTTTTCAACAGTTTCTATCAAAAACTATACACACTGCACCTTCAGATAATTTATGAGTAAATGTACAAAATAATAAAATCTAAAAGTAAATTAACAAAGTGTACGAATCATACATACGTCAAAATTACGATTTGTACACTTGAATTTCTTATTTGTTGGGCAGCCATTTTGAAAACGGTGACCAGTTTGAATTTGAAAATACCAGAAATAGATTTTCTGGATCAAAATACCCTGGAATTCATGTATTGGTTCTCTGTGTGAATTTTCAAGGGATGTATGGTATTTTATGTATTTTGTTATAATTTTGGCGGCCATTTTGATTTATGCTAATTATCTCAAATTGCCCAAGGCTGACAGCGAGCCAACATATGATTTTTCAAACCGGATATGTTGCCAAACAAAATCCACTGAAAAAAAACTTAAGACCCCAAAACAAGGTTATAAGAAAAATGTACTTTTGGCTGCCGGACTATAAGCTTTTCTATTTCTTGCATTAAAAACCTCTACCGTGTTGATGTAATGTCTGCTATTTTTTTTCATATTATTCATAAGAAAATATAACCAAATGGAAGAAAGAATTTGTGGTATTTGATAAATAATTGCATTAGTAAGCTACGTTGGGGAGGCACTAGGCTGCCCAACTCGGCGTTACCAAAGGTTCCAATCTATGGTATCGATACAAACCAACGGCGGCGCAAAAGACGACTGAGAAATCGGATTTGTTGATGGTGATGGAAATGGCCGCTCATTGGTAAGGAGTTGGTCCTTGGCTTGGACACCATAAACCAGGGTTCTTCAAAGTACGGGTCGCGACCCTATACTGGGTCGCAAGCTTTTGCTCGGTGGGTCGCCACGTCATAAACTGATAATTATATAACTAATATGTGAAATGCATTAATAAGAGAGAGAGAGAGAATGCTGATGCGAGAAGGCAGGACTTGTACGCATACTTTTCACTTGCCAATCAATTAGTACTATTTTTCTTTACTTACATAGTTACAATTTACAAAGTACTAGTAGATCAAATTTACATTGGCACACTCAAACTTATGAAATTATTTTGAATATATAGATGCATGTATGAATGTATATATGTATGCATATTTATATGCATATGTATGTATGTATGTATGTAATTGTAAACAAAAATCACATCGGAGAGAGAAAGCAGCTACAGACGTAAATTAGGGTCGTGAATGTAATGCAAAAAATCAAACTGGCTCGCGATGAAAAAAGTTTGAAGAACACTGCCATAAACCAACAAGGGTCGGTACCTGGCTCTTTCCTGGGGTAATATTTTGTACATAATGTATCGAGTGAGATATTCTTTACCTCCCCAGGCTGGGCGTATTGAATATTTGGATGATTTTTTTTAACATCAGGACTCCATTCCGGTTTTTCTGAGAGCTTTAAATCAGACGAAGGTGTAGTGTTAGGTGTCATATTTCCCTCTTGTATCCGAGGGGCCAACTTTCTAAAGGCATTGTATATTTCTACGATTGAGCTACGAACAATGTTATTATGATATTACGGTTATTTACTCTCCGGAGTCCTCTTCTTCTCCATTTATTACTGCCATGTGCTTCATCTGCCATCTTCAGAGAAAGTATTTACTGTAAATACAGAGTCACCTACTTAAACTTTACACCGTCTATAATGAAATGTATTCTGATTAACTGATGCAGGTTATTTTCATGTACCTTTAATCTAATTATATGTCCATCCTTTCTAAAGATGATAAGACAATTTATAGACTTCTCACTATTCATAGGATATATAGGTCTTCTACATAGTAACAAACGGTATCTCAGCACTCCGCTGTGGCGGCAAGTGAGGGCCGCCACCCGTCTCGCGCTGCTCTGGAGACGGAAGAGTTAGCAGCAGGGGCTACAGGAGGGTACTCGCTCCACGCTCACTCCTCTATAATAACTTATGTTCAAGTCAGTCTTCGTGTACATTGTAAAAATACATTCAAAATATCTTTAAACGCATCTGCTTTACCTGAAAAACACTACTAATCGTTTGAAGACTGAGTTAACTGTTACTACAAGACTGTTACAGTCATCGGAAGTACGTCAGTGCACCACATTCCCCCACCCTTCAGTACATGGTAGTAATCTAGAAATATATATAAATTTAATGATAAAAAACAAGTATTGTGAGTGGAAGTGAAAACAATTAGTGACACAGGCTAGTTTAAGATATTCGGTGACTGCTGTTGTATCAGGTAACACAGATGAGTGGCAGGATTCAGTCAGACAGTGCAGATTAATTCCTTAAAGAGAGAAACTGAAAGGAAGTCTGTCTACTTATTCTCATCCCTTTGCTGTCCATCTAACTAATGCAAGACTTAAACCAGTATTTTCACTCGGTATGAAAAAGCGACAGATAAAGGAAAAGGACAGACATTCTGGAAATGTAATGCTTCCATCAGTCACTGGACTGAGAACGATTGACATGCCCAGTATAAGTGGAGCCTGGAATACTGAAAATATTATGTCATATGGGAAGAAATGAGGAAGATATAGTATAAAACTAAATCTAAGCGCCTGAAACAAATGGCAGAAATATAAAAGGAAAGGAAAGAGTAAATTTAAAAAAAAATGTTAGGGAGGCAGAGAGTAAAGGAAGGTGAAGGAGTGCCTGGGGCGATAAGGTCTTGAGGGAAGCGACGACAGGCTGATACCAAGGAACGTGATTAATATAGAGAGACCTGCGGGAACAAGGCGGCGGTGTGTTATGGGGTAATGGGGGTGAGGGGGACATTATAACATGGTGGGTTGTGATGCGAGATGATGGGGTAGCGATTGGTAGTTATGGGGATCGAGGATTTGTGTGTTATGGGTGATGATATGGGTGGT
>JACEEZ010019277.1:205000-220000 GCA_016584305.1 Chionoecetes opilio | reverse complement strand
GAGAGAGAGAGAGAGAGAGAGAGAGAGAGAGAGAGAGAGAGAGAGAGAGAGAGAGAGAGAGAGAGAGAGAGAGAGAGAGAGAGAGAGAGAGAGAGAGAGAGAGAGAGAGAGAGAGAGAGAGAGAGAGAGAGAGAAAGAGAGAAAGAGAGAATGAAAACATACAATAAAAATAAATAATGAAGAAATAAATATATAAATAAATAAATAAATAAAGAGAAAAGTACACGCAGACAGCAGACAAACAAACAGACAGAAAAACCGAAGAATATCTATCTATTTACAATGTAATGTACCAGGTAATTACAAATAAAATTATATCCACAACAAAACGTGTCTGGCACATGTATGTACTTGTATAATATGAGGCGCCGCGTAACAATGCGTAAGTCATCATACGTAGAAGAGAGACACATTTCGCAATAGGAGAATTTACTATCAATCAATCAATCATCGGGGGCATACGTCGGGGGGCGCGTCGTCTCGCCCACCCTTCGACGTCACTCCCGGGGGTCACGATGCGCTAGTCCCCATGCTGGTTTCCTTCCCATACCAAGCAATTCTCGACAGGAAACATCAATTTGCCCCAGCCACGAGCCTTGCGGGCGTCCCCTTGGCCTCCTCCACGCCGGATTGTCTCTTACAGATACAATCCGATGGGAAGGATCGGTTTCAGGGTAGCGTGCCACATCCCCATATAGCCGAAATTTGCGCTGACGGACTATGCAGGTAATAGGCCTCGATTCAATCTCACGGTGCAATCACTAATTTGACACGTAATCATCCCAGCGATACCTCATGATTCTGCGAAGACACTTATTACCAAAGGCATCGATTCGCCTCTTCAAGTCACCATTTAGTGTCCATGACTCACAACCATAGAGTAAGACAGGGATTACAAGCGACTTGAAGATCCGGATCTTCGTCCTTCTCCACAGGTACCGGCAACGCCAAATACTCGTGCTTAGGGAGTCCATAACACCGTGGGCTATGCCAATCCGCGTAAATCCTCTGCGTCTTTGACTCCTATAATTAAATCCCAGTCAATGCTCCTACGATTAAAGTCTCCTACCACGCATAATCGATTATATTTACAAGCTTTGCTTATTTCCTGTCATATGATATAAGAGCAGAATCCTCTTTACATAAGTTTGGAGGCCTGTACACTTCACTCAAGACCATCTTATCAGTTCGTTCTCTAATTTCTACCCATATAGACTCTATGCTAACATCCGTTTTTATAACGTTGTTAACACTACACTGCAATGTATCCCTGGCATATACTGCAACTCCTCCGCCTCTCCTTCCAACCCTGTCCTTGTGAAATAACTTATATCCCGCTATCTCAACTTCTGGATTAAATACTTTGCCTGTCATATCTAACCATGTTTCTGATAATGCTATTATATAAAAATCCTCTACACTAGATGTTCCTTTCAGTAAATCTATCTTATTTAATATACTTCTACAATTTGTATAATAAACCTTTAAGTTGCACTTTTTCATCTTTTCGATTTTTCCCACTAGCTGTATTTACGCAGACTGTCTGTTGTATCCCTGTCTTTTTCCTAATTCTACTGACTTCATGCTTGACTTGACCAACAATATTCCTTCATTGACTATCATGATCATTATTCTTCACCTTCACACCCTCCTGACCTCTAAAAAAAACCCTGCCCCCCATCTCACTTTCAATTACCCACGCCAACACACCCACAGTCCCACACCCCTATGAGAGAGATGCACCACGTCCCTGGCGTACAGGTGGTCCTTTCCGAAGAATCACACACACACGCACACACACGCGCGCACACGCACACACGCACACGCACGCACACCCCTGCGCACGCACATACGCGAACTTGCACGCGGACGCACACGCAGACGCACACACACACACACACACACACACACACACACACACACACACACACACACACACACACGCACACACATACACACACACACACACACACACACACATACACATTTCCCCGGTGTTTTAAATTTTCACATAATTTTCACACCCGTTATCAAGTCTCCAGTCCTTTACATTTACCATGACTTATACTCTTACTTAGGCATTTTCGTTCTCTCATAACTTTTCCATTACACATCATGCCATTATGTCCGTGCGAGCGTTTTCATGACAATCAACCTTTCATAAAACCAATTACTCACAACC
The DNA here is from genome assembly GCA_016584305.1 of Chionoecetes opilio. Taxonomy (NCBI): domain Eukaryota; kingdom Metazoa; phylum Arthropoda; class Malacostraca; order Decapoda; family Majidae; genus Chionoecetes; species Chionoecetes opilio. The sequence goes on along the minus strand of JACEEZ010019277.1, from coordinate 217,818 downwards.
GTAGTCTGAAGCAGTAATTGAGTAAATGACACTAAAAATAGTTACCACCAATCACAGTACCAACACACCCATACATCGTAATTGACATCATTCTAAAATTTCAATATATCTATTTGCCCATACTGAGTATCCTTGATCTATAATAACTGTACCCTCACATTCTTTACTGTCTATACTGGAACCAATTTATTGCATCTTTTTTTACATCATGATATATTATTTCGTATATAAAATTGTTCTATTAAAGTACAGATAAGTATTCTTGAGTTTACGTCCACTCTTTGTGCGATCAGGTTTGAAGGCTGGATAATCATACAGTACCCATCAGAATGTTTTATTGTCCACCCTTCCATAATTCGTGACGCTATGCCCAAAGAAGCATGATATTTTGGTGCTTCAATTATACTGAAAATAACTATTATGAGATAAGGAAATAAAATGTTCAAATTTAACAAGATTTCAACATATTGTTTGATTGCCATTCTATAATAAACCACATTCTCTCACCTCTCTCTAGCTCAACATCTGACTCCATCTACCAAAAGTTACCATCTTTATACCTCATCATCCTACTTGATTGATCTATCCTCACCCCATGTTGCGCTAGAGTTACTGACTAGATTTGGTCACGTCCCTCGTTCTCAGCTTCAGTGAACCAGTTGTTTGCTGTCCTTTGTTACACAATATTGTTTGTATTAAAGTGTCTAACAAGATAAATGTCTTTTTTACCTCACAACTCTTTACGTGCGACTCTTTCCACGCCTGAACACCTGGCATCCACCAGTCCTACCCCGTGTTTGTGTTGCCACTCACTTCGGCGGGATGAAGATTCGTGACGGCTCAATGCTTCCATGAACACTGAATATTTTGGTGCTTCAATTAATATCGCATGAATATAATGAATAATGGAAAACATGTAAATGCAAATATCTAACTAAGATTTAACATAATTGATTGGATTGCCATTCTGATATAATTAAACGAACTTAACCTCTCTCTCTCTCTCTCTCTCTCTCTCTCTCTCTCTCTCTCTCTCTCTCTCTCTCTCTCTCACCCGCCAGGGTGGCGCGGTTGGTAGAGTTACTGACTAGTGTGTGCAGCGTCCCTGCGCATTCGGTCAGCGGTTCGAGTCCACCAAGTTCGTCCTTGCGTGGTGGCGCTTTGTATACTCAATAACCTTGTAGTTGGTACTTGCAAAGTGTCTAGATAGGATCAAAGTATCTTATCTTATCTCTCTCTCTCTCTCTCTCTCTCTCTCTCTCTCTCTCTCTCTCTCTCTCTCTCTCTCTCTCTCTCTCTCTCTCTCTGATCCTGGTGAGCCAAGGCCTTAATGTCATGAAGGGGAACAAAAGAAAACTTAGACCTTCCTCCTCGACCATTTCTCAAGAAAGGAAGTATCAGGAACGCTCGAGAGGCGACTGTAACTTGTGGGTGAAAGTTGATGGCATCAAAATCACCTTTAAAGTTGTCTGTAGGGGATGCTGGATAACCTGTCCGGTGAATTGGTCGATGCAGGTATATGTATGTATGCATACCGCCTGTGTGTGACTCATCAAACCAAAAAATATCCAAAATAGAGGGAGGGAAAAAACGACAGACATCTAAGTATGCTCACCCCATCCTTATATAGCATCACCTTGGACATGGCCACTTCACGTACCTCTGAGGGGAAGGCCTTCTTCACATCTGCAAAAGAGAACCAAGCACGGTGTTAGATAGAGGCGTGTGTGTGTATTCGTCTAGTTGTATTTTACAGGGCCTGAGCAACGCTTGTATGGCTCCGTCTCCATATCAACATTTATTTAATCATTCATCCTTAGTGCTTAGTGTTGGCCGAAGCCACCACCCCGGGAGGCGGGTCACAAACCCCCGGCTAACACCCGGTACCCATTCACTGTTGGGTGGACAGGGGCTCGGGTTTTAAGAAGATCGCCCGTCTGTCTTCCCTTCGCCCGGGGATCGAACCCGAGACTTCTCGGTTGTGAGCCGAGCGTGCTACCACTATACTACGGAGTACCCTGTGAGTGTGTGTGTGTGTGTGTGTGTGTGTGTGTGTGTGTGTGTGTGTGTGTGTGTGTGTGTGTGTGTGTGTGTGTGTGTGTGTGTGATAGTAGTAGTAATGGTAGTAGTAGTGGTGAAAGTAGTAGTCAAGTCAAGTCGAGTCAAGTCAAATTATTTATTACGTACTGTCGTACATATGATAAGTAAAAATATATCAATGAATTAAACACTGGAAACTCTATGACAAAAAATGCCTATGTAAATCATAAACATAAAAATTTATCTATTACATGCATATCAAAGAATAAATGTAAATTAATTTTAATTTAAATGGCACATATATCTCACATTTTTTAAATAATAACAAAACATATAATTCAAACAAATGCTAATGAAATTCAATCATTGGGGGCATAGGCCGGGGGGCGCGTCGCCTCGCTTACCCTACGACCACACTCCCGGGGGTCACCACGTTCGAGTCCCCATGCAGGCTCCCTTCCCATACCAATCAACTCTCAACAGGAAACATCAACTTGCTCACGCCGTGAGCCTTGTGGGCGCCTCCATTGGCCTCCTCCACGCCGGATTGTCCCTTACAGATACAACCCGATGGGAAGGATCGGTTCCAGGGTAGTGTGCCACATGCCCATATAGACGAAGTTGGCGCTGACGGACTATGCAGATAATAGGCCTCGATTCAGTCTCACGGTACAATCGCTGATTTGACACGTAATCATGCCAGCGATACCCCATGATTCTGCGAAGACACTTTTTACCAAAGGCATCGATTCACCTCTTCGAGTCGCTATTTAGTGTCCATGTCCCACAACCATAGAGTTTGACAGGGATCAGAAGTGACTTGAAGATCCGGATCTATGACCTCTTGCACAGGTACCGACAACGCCAAATACACGTGCTGAGCGAGTCCATAACACCGTGGGCTATGCCAATCCGCCGTAAGACTTCTTGACGTGACCCGCCATCATTATGGACTGCGCTACCAAGGTATGTAAAACTTTCCAAGATCTCAATGTCCTCGCCGCACGCACGAACAGAATTTACTGTTTCATCTTGCAAGCCTCCAAATACTTGGATCTTGGTCTTGAGCCAGGAGACTTTAAGTCCCGAAGGCTATGCCTTCTCGTGCAGCGCCTCGAGAGCCATCATCAGGACGTCCAGTGACTCAGCAAAGATTACTGCATCATCGGCAACAACTAGATCAGTGATCTTGGTGTTACCGAGGGATGCTCCACAATCACTTTGATCTACAACTTTGCCCAATACCCAGTCCATACAAGTGTTGAAAAGTGCTGGGGCAAGGACGCACCCTAGTCTCACTCCTGTATTCACAAGAAAGAAGCTGGATACACCTCCCCCACACATCACAGCACTCTCAGTCACAGAGTACAGACCAGTGTGTCTAATGAAATTACCTAACCCAAATTATTCTCATCATCTTTACAATAGCAATAATGTATCTTATGAATACATATAAAAATACACATACAGAATGTTCAGCAATAATAACAAATATATACCTCCACAATTTACAGTATATATCATTCTACTACCATTATATATCAATCAAGTGTAGGAGTTATGCACAATAGATCACAATGTTTCATGTCCAGTACAGTGCTCATGATTTTGTATCCAAGAAACGACTGCCACCAATATAGCCAATTCACATTCATCAAACTTCACATAGTATTCACAATATAAAACTTTCTTAAAAGTTATTATATCCACCTAAAACATATGAGGGTCCTATATTCAACATTAGATTTTTTTCTTAAAATAACACTTAAAATACCTACACAGTACAAATGTTATATGATGATTGAATTTAATAATTTGAATATTTTTTGCTAACATGTGATTGCTGGTTTACCTTTTTTTCATTCAAATTGTTTTCAAAGCATCTGAGTATGCATGCAAATACACATTTTTTACATTTTTTTCACATCAGATTCCATATATCCCATAAAGGCAGTCCATAATATGGCAAACAATATAATTTAAATAAAAGTAATAATGCAATTGCCTATCAACATTCCCATTAAAAAAAAAAAATTGAAATTGGCACATAATAAATTGAGTTTTTACTCTACATCCTTAGCGTCTTCGCATGGATTAAATGACCAAGATAATTGTATGTGTCCACAACCTCAAAATTGCCAATGACCTTTAGTCGCTTCTGATTGTGACTGCTAAAAAACATACATTTTGTTATATTTTCAATTGATATTTAGCTTTAATTCCTTAGTTTTTGTCTCAAATATAATACAGAGTTCCACAAATTCTTATTATTATTTGCAAGTATTGCTACATCATCGGCATAATTATGGAATTATATTTATTCTCTGAGGTCCTAGCATGCATCTTTTTTCCAATTCACTAAATTCCGTTAGAATATAGGTAAAGATGGGGGCATACGCTATGCTGCGCGTGGCCTTCGGTGCTCATCTCCGTGGCATTAGCCCTTTGAGCCTGTGGTGGGTAAGGACCCGTTACCCCGGAAAACATGGCTATTGTGATATCCGTATTACCACAGTTACCTTCTTCAGGTTTCCCCAGGTACCCATTTATCAACCCCGAAAGGGAGGAAGAACAGCTGGTTTGGCTGGTCGCCGACTTGCCCTGGCCCGGATTCAAACCAGGGTACGCAAATTCGTAGCCAGGCACGCTAGCCACTACACCACGGAGACGACGGTTTAAAATATCATTTATGTATGATTTAAATAACATTGATGAAAGTGTTCTTCTTGTCTAACTCCAGTGGCAATCCTATGATAATCACCTTTTCTCACCATACCAGATGATTCTCCCATACTGGTTACAAAAGTAATTCATCAAGAACAATATGATATCGGGAGGCAGTCCTCTTTCCAGTAGGATAGTTCCAAATTTTAGGTGATCTACCCTATCAGAAGCTTTAGATAAGTCCATGAAACAGACAATCGATATAATTATAAAGATATAAATTATATCAGATGTCTTCCTTATGCCAACAATAACCTTTGATGATTTGACTCTATTTGAATCATTATTATTTACCTCTTTCCAAAATTTTATTTTATCCTAATTTCAAACTTTTCTTGCATTGATTGAGATATTTCAAAAACTTCATTTCTTTACGCTGCTCCTAAGCATCCTTGAAAATGTTCTTGCTCTGAACAATGAGGTGATATTCATCAGATTTTTTTTTTTTAAACCAATTTTTTTAATTTTCTCTATATTTAGCATACAAAGGTTTTATGTTTATGTTCCAGCCAGGTATTATTTTATATTCAGATTTATTTATATTCAGCTTTCTAAATTCCTCATACCATAGATCCATAGAACTTGGTCAATTTCATCCAATTCATTTCCGTCAGCTAATGATTGAACATCCTATCTCATGACATGACACTTGCTTATGTCTTAAATATGGCTGTGTGTATCTCAGTATAATAGTTTCCATATATCTCATGTCCTCTTCTGATAACCTCTCCTACATGATTTTTTTTCCAGTTTGACCTTTTTCATGAGAAATATTTTCTGCAGTACAATAATTATGATTATAATTATAATTATAATTAGGTATAATATTGGCCACAACAGGTAGATGGTATGAGCCCACATGCTCATATAATACATTGCAGTTATCAATTTTCATAGTATTAGAATAATTTCCTATAATGTGATCAAGCCATTTAGTGTATGAACCACAGTAAGGTATAAAAGTAAAAGTGCTGCTGCTAAGGTGGTCCACATCAAAGCAATGTAAATTATTTCTTTCCATAAAATGTAAAACACTACTCCATGATCTACCTATATATATGGATCAGCATTAAAATCCCCAATAAAATACACATTTCAAAATTAATCAAAAAATAAACTCAAGTTCTTGAAGACCTCCATATATGTATGCAATGGCCTGCCCTCCCATGTACACTTCTAAGATACACATTAATTATCAATATCTATCTATCATAAAATTTCAGCTGTAAACAATGTAGTTTTCCTCTGTTACTAACAGACAGGTGTTTCCTTCACATACATACAAGGCCTCCCTGACACCTGCCTGGTGTAGATAGAAAACATTTTTCATAGTATATTGTTGGTGACAACACATTCATAATCTCCATGAATGTATTTTATATCTCTCATCATATCCTCTGTGAAATATGTTTCCTGCAAGCAAATTATGTCATATTTCTCCAAACAAGGGTGTCTAACTATATCATGAACAGCATTTTTCATAATGAACAGCAGTTATTAGAACTGACCTTTAACTCAATTATATCTTTGGCTTATTATAAGAATTATCCACGATAATTTGTTTAGGCCACACAAGTGATTGCGGGCCCTTCGGACCCATGTATTGATGTTTGTAGTAGTAGTATATATTAAAAAACAATGTGAGTGCAAACTCCAATCGTGTTGTTGCTGTCGTTGGTCACTGGTCAAAGTGCCTCGGGGTAGACCACGTTCCGTGTGATTCCACGGGGCGCCAACACTTATACGGCATCAACACAGCCAACCTTTGACAGGCTGACGTAGAGTTGGCCGTGCGTGAACACGGGTGTAGGCAAGTAGACAAGCACGTAGCTCTTGGTCTGGCCCTGGCACTTGTTGATCGTCAGGGCAAATGCAACACAGATGGGAAATTGCAGACGCCGCATGCGGAATCCAGTGCCAGGAGCTGCCTGCGTGATGATGGGTACGCGAGGCAGGTAGAAGTTGTCGCCTCGGCTCGGTCCGGTAATGACCTGGAGCTGCAGCACGTTGGCACTGATGCCACGCACGACACAGATAGTGCCGTCGACGATGCCGGGTGGGCAGATGTTGCGCAACACCATCACCGGTACACCAGTTTTCAGTGTAATATCGTGCTGCGACAGACCCGGCCTTCACTCATGCTCAACACAGGGGATTGTTCTTAGCCCAAAACCCCCCTTCAGAATGATTCAATCGACATGGGACCAAGCCGCTTACCACCTACGATTTATTTGCGATTTGTTTTGCCTACTCTCATCAAAATTGAGTTTACAGTTTCGGCTACCCAAAACAGACAGACAGACACACGGCTACTGTTATAGTATATTAGAAGTTAGTCTTCAGTAGTAGTAGTAGTAGTAGTAGTAGTAGTAGTAGTAGAGGCTACCGCCTCTGTGGGGAGGCGGTAGCGGAGTGGTTAGCGTCTCCGACTGGCGTTCTCGGTGACCCGAGTTCGATCCCCGAAGAAAACCAAAACCTTTCTGCACCGTCGAGTGGCCTAAGAACACTCACATGCCCTGCCCATCAACTCTACCTTCGATTGCGAGTGCATCGGAGGACACAGGGGGGCGGCATGAGTCTCTAATCACAGGCGTCACTATAAGAATCCTGCCTGCGCCACCACGGGCGAGGACCAACCATCAGATCCTCAAGTGAACCTCCAGAGCCTTCCATCCGAGCCCTGGGTCACCACTGCCTACAGGCACTATAGGCAAAACAACATAAAAAAAAAAAAAAAAAAAGATAGCGGCAAGAAGTGTGCATCAATAAAACTAGATAAACATAGAAAAGGAGACTTTAGATAACATGAGTATATCTCGGGTTCAATATGCTATGGCACACATTCGCACACACACCGCCACGATGGTCAAGTGGATAAGAGCGTTGACGCACCATTCTATGGTTAACCGGTTCGAATCCTCACTGCTCCCGGGGATTTTTTACTGACACATTTGGGCGGTTATTGTCCCCTTTAAGCAAGGAGATGGGTGTGTGTGGTGTCTGAGGTTCCAGCATTACCCAAAGATCGGTAATAATGACCTCCAAGTTCGCTCCGGGAGGGTGAAACTGGCGATCGCGACTCGCGTGGACAAAACCATGGGTGAATGTCACACACACACACACACACACTGAAGACATTTAAGGAAAGACTGGATACATGTAGATACGGAGACGGGACCACACGAGTTTAGCTCAGGCCCTGTAAAACCCAAGTAGGTAAATACAACTAAGTAAACACACACACACACACGCGCGCACACTAGGGTACTCAGTATTCAGTAGGATACTCAGTATAGAGTGTAGTGGTAGCTCGTTCGGTTCACTGCCGGGAAGTCCCGGGTTCGATCCCCGGGAGGAGCGGAGAAAGATAGGATGTTTCCTTAAACCCCGAGCCCCTGTCCATCCAGCAGTGAATGGGTACCGGATGCTAGCCGGGGGTTTGTGACCCGCTTCCCGGGCCGGGGTGATGGTTTCGGCCAATACAAAGGACTAAGAATAAATGATCAAATGTAGCAATGGAGACTGGGCCATACGAGTGTAGCTCAGGCCCAGTAAAATACAACTAGATCAATACAACTAGATGAATACTGAGGGATGGTAAGCGATGAACATGCATAGAAAGGTTGTACAAAGGTTTACTAAGGTCCAAAGACTCCTGTTGTTGCCTCACCAGAGCCACACTGCCGCCAACACACACCCTATATATAGGAAACTTTTGGAACCACTATGGGTAGTTAAGGGAAGGTTCAGCTGACGATGCAAAAAAAGCTTTGCCAAGGAGTTTTGGCCGACATTCTAGACAAGTTATTAAGTTGTCTGAGCGCAGATGTATAAATTGAATAGGAACGCAAAATATAACGGGAGACAACTCAAGAAACACAGCTTAAGACCCATATATATGTGCCTGTGATTCAGACATTGTCCGTCAGAAAAGGTAGTCGTGCGCAGAAGCGTCTCGTAGTCTGAACAATGTTGAAGTGTCTTGTCAAACACTACATAATCGGTGCTGATCAAGCGTTAAGTCATCAGCCAGTTAATTACCATATCAGCACGGCAGAGGTGACTGACCCTCGATAGCTAATAATCAATAGAATGGTCGTAGTCTTGAAACTTTCAACCAATTAACCTCCTTAGGACCCCACGGCTTTCCCCTCTAAAGGCTTTCAGGGGAAGCTCTCACTTGCCTTGAAATTACGCTGGCTATATACTGTTTGATGCGCACGACCCCTTCACTGTAATTTATATGTTTTATTATCTCACTACTTTGGGGAGATGGTAGCCGGGCGGTTAGCAGCTGGAAGTGATGAGCTCGAGTTCCTGATCCGAGTCCCATCAGGAGCAAACTCTTTGTACAATCGTCGAGTAGCCAAAGACTACATGCTGCCCATCAGTCCTACCTTCGACGACGAGTGCATCGCGGGACACCGGGTGGCTGCATGAGCCTCACAGGCGCCATTATCAAAATCTTCCATGCGCCACTATACGAGCGAGGGCCAACCATCAAGAACTTAAACTACAGTCGCTATATAGATGAAACTTCAAGGAAACGAAGTGTCAGAGTATCTTTACGAAGTGTAGAATATCAAAATTGAACACACATTGCCTGCTCCGTAGCCTGTTGCTGTGCCATCCATCCTGTATGTTGTTTGCATGTACAAGTCTAAGACAAAAGTCGTGTCATGAATTTTGGTTAAAACATCTGGTAAAGGGCTAACCTTTCGGTGCTGTCTGCCGTATGTCATACGAACGGTTGGTAACACTGTCATAAATGCTTCGATCTCACCACAACTCATACGTCATAATAGTTCGTATCCTCACGAGTAATTGTTTTAGGATTCATTACCAGGAGTGTTAAAAGTAGAAGTGCTGAGGTAATTATAAAGCAGTGATTGAACATGGGTTCGGTGAGCCAGTCTCAGGAGTTCGGCTGAGGCCCTCCGAAACACATTGCAATTTTGCTATTATTGTAAACTCCCTCAGCTGTTGAGGCTCGCTTCGCACAAGCCCCCCCCCCCACCCCTTTATAACAATCCTGGATTCACCCCTGTATTCCCCTTTCTTTTTAAGGACCTATATACGCCACTGCTTCTGAGTCCTTCCTTCCTTCATATTATAAATTATTATCCAAATATACACTTGAATTTTGAGGTCATTTTTCTTAAATTTCTTGCATAGATTAAAATGGAATTTGGTCTTATTATTTTACAAATATACTATTGAATTTTGAAGCAATTTTTTTTTAATTATTATTATTATTATTATTATTATTTTTTTCATATTTTTTATTCTTGCATTTGACTAGCTCTCTCCATACTCCTGCCGGTGATGTATGTGGCCTTCAATGGCTCAGGTGTAAAGATGAAATGTCCTGGCGATCATTGCTGGGCCGAATATTCTTCCCATTCCACATCGAATAATATGAAACATCAACGCAGTAAATCTATTGAACCTTTGAAATCCCCTTGGTTTGTTTTAGACAGTCTCATCGGCGGCAGATATGAAGCTTTGAACCCTTATGTGAACAGAAGCTTAAGGGATTCAGGCTTGCCAACCACGAGCATGTAACTGCGTTAGGGTTTTCATAATGTTTCACGAGTTACATTTTATATTCGGACAAAACCGTGACACGACTTTGGTCCTAGACTGTACCTCCTTGGGATGGCATGGCAGCCGCACTACTATTGCACTATACTGCATCATAGTAATGCCTCCTGAATGCTATCCACGGGCATCTGTCTTGGCGACCAGTGGCATCAATGGGAATGACCTGAAGGACACCGCGCCAGACATAATGGACGAAAAGCCTGGGCAACATTACGGAAGGTTTATTACTCTGACGTACTGGAGTGACAAAGAGGAAAGTGTCCAACAGACACCACACAGTTCTGCAGATCGACCAAGCGGCCCTAATCAAGAAATGACGGGCGACGGGTGGAAGAGTAAAGTAAATAGTCATATACTTTTAATGAGTAGGATCCTACATCTGAAATCAATATTTTTATTTATCTTGGTGAAGACGTACGTATAAGACCACTAAGAATGAGAACACGTAGATGATAATTGATCGATAAGGTGATTGGAGTGGTGGTGGTGGGAATTATTATGGTGGTGGTGGTGGTAATGGAAAAAGGAAATTAGCCGTGCTGTCATCACTAATCTGCCACTGGTGGCATAATGAAGGCATGATGAATATTGAATGTGGCGACGCGCTCACCTTGCGTGCTCTTTGACGGTCGACAGGGGAGGGCACATGACAGGACGAGTCGCTCACCTCCTTCTTATACAAGCAAGGCGAGAATATACTAAATCCTTCCCAGTACAACTAAATATCGAAAGGTCCGTCAGGTGCGAGGGGACAACCTAGTTTTGTTTCCTTTTTCCGCCATGAACCCTGTTCACCTACCACAGAATATAGGTACGGGATGTAAGCCAAGGAGTTATGGCCTAGATATCCTACCAGGAGCTGAAGGTGGCAATCTTCATTATATATATATATATATATATATATATATATATATATATATATATATATATATATATATATATATATATATATATATATATTACATCTTGGCCTATAGCGCCTGTAGGCAGTGACCTTTAGTCGACAGGGCATCTACCATCCAGGGACGGGATTGTAGGCCCTGGAGGCTCACTTGAGGGCTCTGATGGACCCTCGCCCGTGGTGGCGCAGGCAGGATTTTCATAGTGACGCCTGTGATTAGAGAGAGACTCATGCCGCCCCCTGTGTCCTCCGATGCACTCGCAATCGAAGGTAGAGTAATGGGCAGCATGTGGGTGTTCTTAGGCCACTCGACGGTGCAGAAATATTTTAAGTGGATTTATGGGTCTCACTCGGGATCGAACTCGGGTCTTCGAGAACGCCACCCGGTGACGCTTACCACTCTGCTACCGCCTACCCAATAATGTAATGTAATATATATATATATATATATATATATATATATATTACATTTCGGCTTTTAGAGTCTGTATGCAATGACCTCCAGGACTTGATTGGATGATAAGACCTTGGACGCTCACTTGAGGGCTATGAAAGTTAGCCATCATCCGTGATGGGGCAGGCAAAATTTGTATAGTAGCACTTATGATTAATGGCTCACGCTGCCCCCCGGTGTCATCCGATGCACTCGCCGTCGAAGGTAGAGTTTATGGGCAGGATGTGGTTGTTTTTGGGCCACTCGACGATTGCCAAACAATTTTGGCAACTGGAAGGATTCGAACTTGGTACACCAATCTTGCCGCTTCCAGACGCTAACCACTCGGCCACCGCTCCCGTGTGTGGTGTGTGTGTGTGTGTGTGTGTGTGTGTGTGTGTGTGTGTGTGTGGTGTGTGTGTGTGTGTGTGTGTGTGTGTGTTGTGTGTGTGTGTGTGTGTGTGTGTGTGTGTGTGTGTGTGTGTGTGTGTGTGTGTGTGTGTGGTGTGTGTGTGTGTGTGTGTGTGTGTGTGGTGTGTGTGTGTGTGTGTGTGTGTGTGTGTGTGTGTGTGTGTGTGTGTGTGTGTGTGTGTGTGTGTGTGTGTGTGTGTGTGTGTGTGTGTGTGTGTGTGTGTGTGTGTGTGTGTGTGTGTGTGTGTGTGTGTGTGTGTGTGTGTGTGTGTGTGTAATTATTGTCATTATTAAAGTCTTGGAGAGAATAATAGTTAAGAACATGGCTCAATATCTCGAACAAAATAACAAAATGAACCAAGACCAACATGGCTTTCGCGTTGGGCGTTCATGCCTCTCCCAACTGCTCGCCCACTATGAAACAATTTTAGAAAAGCTGGAATATAACAAAAATGTTGATGTGGTCTATCTTGATTTTGCGAAAGCCTTTGACAAGGTAGACCACGGCATTTTACTACACAAGATACGACAAATGGGCATTACTGGAAAGCTCGGGATGTGGCTGCACTCGTTCCTTACTGACAGGGAGCAGTGTGTAGCGGCTGGCGGTGCAGTGTCTCAGTCGTCAGTGGTCAACAGTGGAGTGCCACAGGGATCGGTCCTTGGACCTCTGCTATTTTTGATCCACATCTCCGACATAAACAG
>JACEEZ010019277.1:175000-195000 GCA_016584305.1 Chionoecetes opilio | reverse complement strand
AGGAGAAATGATGGGGTTTTTTTCTCTACCTCCGTGTCACAATAAAAAAACAGGGGCAGCACATTAGCCTTCTAAATACCTCTAATATATACTCAGGTCGTGCTAGTGTAGTACATGTGGAAATTATCCACTATACCACCTCTCCATTAATAGAGAGTGGTAGTTTTGTCTCCCCCCCTTTATAATGAGGGAGGTGTTTTTCGTTTACCTGTAGGGGGAGAGTAGGAATGTATATAGGTATAATGTTATTGTGTATAAATTTAGTTAATTTAAGTAAAATATATGTATTGGGATATGGTAAATAAACATTCCCAGTGGTATTAACCATCACCACCTTAATTAGAAACGACTGCTGTACATATGCAGCCTTTATAATAGTTTCGCCTTAGATACGAAGACATGTAGTCATGTATTTCGGGGTGGCCCCGCCGCCGCGGTTGAAATCGCAGAACACTCTTAGATTCCACCAAAGCAAGACAGGCATCAACCTCTTGCTAGCTTCTCTAGTAAAACAAGAAGTTGTATATATCAACTTGTATAAATATTAACCGAGTCAATCGGTTAAGCCATTGACGTGTTTTAGCAATGCAGCGACTATCCCGCCGCGTCACATAAACCTGGTTGATAGCCCTGACGCCTGAAACACTCATCTCCGGCCCCGAACACGCGCGCCACGCTGGACAGCTTGACCGTGCAATATTTGATGGAATCCTTCAAGCCATCTCAACCCTCCGAAACACCTGATAAGTACCTTACTTAGTGCTAGTTGGGGTAGAGTGCCGGGAATATATAGGTTTGGAATTTTGGAGGTAGGAATTCAATTCAATCATTTCTGTGTCATAAGTTTTCACGCAGTACAAGATGCTGGGTATACAAGAAATCAAAGTCCATGAAAGGGCTTTCTCTACCATATCTTCGTCTCGGACTTTCAACTGAGGACGGTGAAGACCTTTACTCAGGCTGCGTGGTGACGGTTAATTCAGGCTTGACCTTCACGAACTCTCCGTACAGAAGATGTCGCCGAGAATTAACCATGAAGGCACAACGCGGAGGCAATGGAAGAAAGGAACGAAGGAGAGATAAGAAACAAAACAAAAAGAAACGCATGATGTATATATTGTACATACAAGGGCGGAAAGACGTATACATGCATACATGCATACATATATGTATACATACGTATAATACATGATGAGAAATGGGGTAGAATGATGCAAAAGTAGAAAAAAAATACATTGGATTGACGAATATATGAAAAGACATATATCTACAAATATACTGATTGATAGACAAAAGTATTAACTAATTAAACATTTAAAACAAATGTGAAAAAAAGAAAAGTAGTTAAGAAAAAGACGAGGAAACAAAATGTCGAAATATAATTAAAGAAGGAAGAAAACAAGCTAACACAAAGATCCAAGGCAGATTCAGAAAAAAATACATATGAATAAATATACAAACACAAATATAACTTAAGCGACCAAGGATATTGTCGAAATAACTGAAGTTTTCTGCTACAAAACCACTCACCTACACACAAACTCACACAATTTCTCAATTACTCACACACTCTCATACTCACTCACTCTCTTACTTACTCCTCTTCTTTCTCATCCTCTTCATTCTCCTACTCTATCTATTCCCAAACTACTTACTCACTCCCTCTTCCTCCTCATCTCTTCGCGTGAAATCACAAACTAATTATGTCTGTTCCACTTTGCTTTACTACCATCTACACAACTATGTCTGCTCCACTTTGCCTGTTTAACTGGACCATTTCCATTACACCTACTCGAATACACACTAAGAAAAAAAAGGTACAACTTTGCACCTCTAAGGGTGCAAAATGATCTCACATATTTTGAACCTTTAAGGGTGCAAAGTTGCACCTTAACACTAGGGTGCAACTTTTGTACCTTATGGTAGGGTGCAACTTTGTACCTTTAAAGGTGCAAATATGCACTTTTAGCGGGGCAATTTTAAGCAAAATATCTACCTTTAGAGGTGCAACTCTGCACCCTTATGGGTGCAAAATATGCACCTTTTTGGGTACAAAACATGCACCTTTAGAGGTGCAACTTTGCACCCTCATGGGTGCAAAATGATGTCACACATTTTGAACCTTTAAGGGTGCAAAGCTGCACCTTAACACTAGGGTGCAACTTTTGCACCTTATGGTAGGGTGCAACTTTGTACCTTTAAAGTGCAAATATGCACCGTTAAAGGTGCAAATATGCACCTTTAGTGGGGCAATTTTGAGCAAAATATCTAAAGGTGCATGTTTTGCACCCACAAGGGTGCAAAGTTGCACCCCTAAGGGTGCATATTTTGCACCTTCAAGCGTGCAAAAGGATGTCACAGATTTTGCACCTTTAAGGGTGCAAAGTTGCACCTTGATGCTAGGGATCAACTCCTGTGCCAGCGCGACCAGATGCCAGTTCTTATGCCGCCAAGCTAAACACCTACGCAAGGTAAATTATTTATATGGTAATACTTTCCTGAAAACAAGATGTCATATATGGTATATATACTAGACTGTATAATACATCATAAGTATTTGTGCCGCTTCTATACCGCACGGTTGTCTAGCTTATAACTCCATAATTTTATTCATAAGTCATCAGACATGAGACAAGTACGTACTTATCTCTATCACTTCCATTCAAATATATACTGAGCGACATTAGTTTTGCCCTAAAACAAGAGTAGCAATCACTTCTCATTCCTCCTTTCACTGTGAGAACACATCATCAACATTGTCTTGTTTTAAAGTAATTCCAATCAACATTTAGTGCAGTCATACAAGTTATGTTTTATCTCACGCTCAGTTATTTGAGTAAATAATATTTCTATACCATGCAATACATTATCATAAAAAGATAACACA
This sequence comes from Chionoecetes opilio, assembly GCA_016584305.1. Taxonomy (NCBI): domain Eukaryota; kingdom Metazoa; phylum Arthropoda; class Malacostraca; order Decapoda; family Majidae; genus Chionoecetes; species Chionoecetes opilio. Next base: position 192,113 of record JACEEZ010019277.1, on the reverse strand, counting down.
ATACTTAATAATAATAATAATAATGTCGGTGGTATTAATTATAATAATAAGTTATAATAATAGATGGGGGGCCATCAGGTCTTCGATGATAATGATTATATATATAATTTATATAATATATAATGATTATATATTATATAAATACTATAATAATAATTATGATTAAAAAAAGAAGAATAGCAATAATGATAATGATGATGATAATAAGCATAATAATAGTAGTAGACTAATGATTATAAAAATAATAATAATAATAATGATAATAATAATAATAACAGTGAAAATGTCGGTAATAATAATGATAATAATATTAATGATAACTGTAATTATTTTATTAATAATATTGATAATTATTATTTATTATAGTCGGAAATGCTCTTATTTACATTATCATTGATACAATTTTCACCACTCAATTTTTTCAATTTTTTTATGACTATCATTATCCTTGTTGTTATTATTGTAATAATTAGTATTAGTGTTTTAATTATTATCATTAGTTATTACATCATTATTATTATTGTAGTTTTCAATAAAGTAGTTATTATTGTTTCAATCACTATAGTATACTCCCAATATACAATAATAATATAATTATCATTAATATCAATTATACCATATATATTTATAATAGATAAAATAGTAACAATAATATCAATTATGCTGATAATGATGATAACAAGAATTTATAGAATGATGTTGATAATAATAACAATAATAATGATAATATCAATTATAATGATAAAAATAAATAATGATAATGAGATAAATATCAATGATGAATTATAATGATATTGATAATAATGAGGATAAAAGAAATACAATAAATATATAGTAATGATAATAATAATAATGATAATAATAATAGTGATAATTATAACATATAAATATTTAATATATTTCCCTGGCCCATCCGCCTTGTATAGATATCAAGAAAGGTGCAAGTTTTGCACCTTTCTATGTTTGCACCCTAAAAGTACCTTTAGAGGTGCAAAATTGCACCTTCAGCCCGGCAAGCGGATTTTGTACCCTAAATGTCAAATTTGCACCTTTCCTGCACCATTTTTTCTTAGTGTGTACTATCAGTTCCACCATGTTTACTTCACTACTGTCTGCTTCACTTCTGTCTTAATATGGTCTGAAGTAACGTTATTACTCCTTTGTCTAATCTTTAGTCTGCCACCCCCTCCCCCTCCCTGTATGTGCCATTGTTTTGTCCTCCGTGGTCTGTCTTTCCTTCACTGGGCCGATGCAGTTGATGTCTGTTCTTCCCTTTATATTATGCCTGTCTCTCATTTTTTCCTTCAGTAGCAGGACATTTTAGGTTCTCACATTTGTACTAGAAGTTTTACTATTTTGCATTATTTTAGAATCCGAGGTTGATGATTTATGTATTCCCATACATCGATAATATAATGGTTCCTAATACCTCTTATGGACGTTATTTGTACATCCTAAGCTACTCTTCTATTACTAACTTTTCATATTATCTCACCTCTACCGTAGTCTTCCTTCTCTTATATTAAATCACTATCTGTTCGTTAAGGTGGCTCAGTGGTAGCGTCCCTGGGATCGAACCCCACCCACTACTAGTTAATTCTGGCGGGTTATCAATTCATATCGCCAATAACCTTATTGTAAGTACAAACCTATGGTCTAATTATGATCAAATTATCTAATATATGAACTATTATCTTCTCTGTAACTATTCTTAAGACTTTGTCTCGCTACTCAACCAAAAAAAAGCACTTTTAACTCATATCTATGCTTGTGATATTCATATTTGTAATCTAAATGATAATAAATACTGCAAATCCCACGACTTCAGTACAAATAGACTCTTGTACATTCCAATCTGCTGGCCCGAGTTTATCAGCTTTATACAACTCGAACCCTGCGTGTAGGAGGAAGCACCGAGTGACCTCACAGATTAAAGTAGCTTGACAAGAGTTTGGTTTTCGCCGCTCACAGCCTTTCTTATGCTGCAAGTCAATCACCATCTTTCTTTTTCTTTCATTCTTTGATAATCTTGTGTATCTTGTTTTCATACGAGGTCTCTGTTTGGGATGAGTCGTCTGCATCTAGTTAGGTTGTTTGTTTTTGTTTCATCGATGTTTCTATTCTCCGGTGTTCCTTCACACTGCAATTAATCTATCTCTTTATTGATCTTCCTCTTCTTCTTCTTCTTTTTCGTCATCTTCTTCCCCGTATTTCTCTCTCCATTGTACGTGTTTCAACACTGTTCTCTATTCTTCCTAGTACGTGGCTGTACCATCTCAAACGCCCCTCTCCGGTACCTTCTTTGATATTCCCAATACCTTTGTTGATCCTCTTATACTCTCGCTCCTAATCCTGGCTTCCTGTGGTAAGTCCACTCAGCCAATGTTGCATTCTCATCCATTATTTTTTCTTCTGTTTTATTCATACCTTTTTTTTTTCTTTCTTTTTTTTTTCTTCTTTTTTTTTTTTTTTTTTTACATCACAAGGAACTGGCCAAGGGCACAACAAAAATGGGTGACACAAAGCCCGCTTAGTTGCCAGTCCCTATAAAGAAGACAGTAAGAGAATAAAAATAAAAAAGAGAGGGAGCCAATTTAGTTCGGGAGGTGTCTTGTTACTCTTCTTTTGAAAAGATTTAAGTCATAGGAAAGTGGAAAAATAGAAATAGGAAGAGAGTTCCAGAGTTTACCAGTGAAAGGGATGAAAGAGTAAAGATACTGATTAACTCTTGCATTAGGAAGATGGACAGAATCGGGATGAGAATGCGTAGAAAGTCTTGTGCTGCGAGGCCGCGGGAGAGGGGGAGGCATGCAGTTAGCAAGTTCAGAAGAGCAGTGAGCATGCAAATAACGGTAGAAGAGAGCAAGAGAAGCAACATTGCGACGGTGATTTAAAGATTGAAGGCAGTCAGTCAGAGGAGAGGAGCTGATGAGACGAAAAGCTTTTGACTCAACCCTGTTTAGGAGAGCTGTATGAGTGGATCCTCCCCAAACATGTGAGACATACTCCATACATGGGCGGATAAGGCCCCTGTAGAGAGTAAGCAATTGGGAGGGAGAAAAAAAAGGACGCAGACGCCACAGGACACCTAACTTCTTAGAAGCTGTTTTAGCAAGAGATGAGATGTGAGATTTCCAGTTCAGATTTTTAGTAAAGGATAGTCCTAGAATGTTCATTGTAGAAGAAGGAGACAGTTGAGTGTCATTGAAGAAGAGGGGATAGTTATCTGGTAGGTTTTGTCGAGTAGATAGGTGAAGAAATTGGGTTTTTGAGGCATTGAACAAAACAAGGTTTGCTTTGCCCCAATCAGAAATTATAGAAAGATCAGAAGTTAGGCGCTCGGTAGCATCTCTCCGTGAATCACTTAGTTCCTGTTGAGTTGGACGTCTAATAAACGACGTTGAAAAATGCAAGGTAGAATCATCAGCGTAGGAGTGGATAGGGCTTTGAGTTAGACTTAGAAGATCATTAATGAATAATAGAAAGAGAGTGGGGGATAGGACAGAACCCTGGGGAACACCACTATTAATAGATTTAGGAGAAGAACAATGTCCGTCTACAGTAGTTGCAATAGAACGGTTTGAAAGGAAACTTAAGATGAAGGTACAGAGAGAAGGATAAAAACCGAATGAGGGTAGTTTGGATATTAAAGATTTGTGCCAGACTCTATCAAAAGCTTTTGATATGTCAAGGGCAACAGCAAAAGTTTCACCGAAACCCCTAAAGGAGGATGACCAAGATTCAGTTAGGAAAGCTAGAAGATCGCCAGTAGATCGCCCTTTACGGAAACCGTACTGACGATCAGATAGAAGATTGTGAGCAGATAGATGCTTAAGAATCTTCTTATTAAGTATAGATTCAAAAACTTTAGAAAGGCAGGAAGTCAAAGCTATAGGACGGTAGTTTGTGATTAGACCGGTCACCCTTCTTAGGAACAGGTTGGATGTGAGCAAACTTCCAGCAAGAAGGAAAGGTGGGAGTAGATAGACAAAGAAGAAAAAGTTTGACCAGGCAAGGTGCAAGCACAGAAGCACAGTTTTTGAGAACAATAGGAGGGACTCCGTCAGGACCGTAAGCCTTCCGAGGATCTAGGCCAGAAAGGGCAAAGAAAACATCATTCCGAAGGATCTTAATGACAGGCATAATATAGTCAGAGGGTGAAGGAGAAGGAGGAACAAGCCCTTCATCAACCAGAGTGGAATTTTTAGCAAGGGTTTGAGCGAAGAGTTCAGCTTTAGAAGTAGATGAGACAGCTGTGGAGCCATCGGGGTGAAGCATAGGAGGGAAAGATGAAGAAGAAAAATTGTTAGAGATGTTATTAGCTAGATGCCAGAAGTCACGAGAGGAATTTGATTCAGAAAGGTCTGAATCAAATTGAATTGAATTCTGAGCTATATGGCCCTGAATTTCTAGGCCATATAGCATAGTTATACTGATAATAGCTTTCTGAAATTTTCCGTTTAATTAACCTTTGAGGAACTTTTCCTTCACACATGACTCCAAATGCCACTAGCAAAGTTTTCCACCCTGCCTTGATCCGATGATTCGATTTTTCCTCCAGTTTCTTCACTCATTCTTATTCATTCATTTTCCGAATCTCTATCATGCTCTACCACAAGACTTGAGTTTCTCCGTTGTTGGTTCACTCCCTCTGTTAACCCTTCAATTTTTTCTTTATTCATTATTATTATTATTATTATTATTATTATTATTATTATTATTAGTAGTAGTAGTAGTAGTAGTATTAAAAAAAAAATATATTTATAATTATTAATATTTTCATTATTTTTATTATTATTATTATTATTATTATTATTATAATTTTATTATTATTATTGTATTGTGGTTAATATTATTATTAACAAATAATTTAACTTTGCCTGAAAAGCTCAGCTATATATATTGGCAAACTGCAGCTGTACAACATAATAGATGTAAAAACTGTATCTTATTGTAAATTGTACAACTGTGAATGAATAAATGTTTCAAATGTTTCAAATGTTTCAAATGTTTCACCCAGGGCCATTACCTAACCTAAGCTCGCCCACTCTCTTGATTTCTTCTCCATCCAACCGAACTATTTTTCCGATCCTGCCATTAGCTCCTTCATCCCCCTTCTCCTCCCCCATCCTGGGGTTTCCAAGTTCATTCATGGTACAAATCTTTGTTTTCCAGTGTCTATTCCAGTGTCTCTGCTTTCAACCTCCCCTATCCCTTCTCTTCCCTCCAACGAAAAGATTCAAAGCTTGCCTTAGCATGCTCTTCCAAAAACGTCTTTAATATTAGTGTTGTCAACAGTGCTAGAAAGAGAGAAAACACGTGAAGAACCTAGACAAAATATCAATAATGTAACGATCCAAGTCAAGAAGTGCATATGTGAGAAGAGAGCAGAGTGTCGAATGCATGCAAATAACTAACTTTTGGATTAACTTTTGGAGGTGTAATGGTAGCAAATTGCAATTAATAGTGTGTTTATGAGAATTTCAATATTCATTCGCTCGTTCAGCATTGACGGATGTATATGCTCTCGTAGTACTCTTATTGATATTATCAATTATATATTATTACTAATATTATTATTATTACCACTATAATCATTATTATTATTATTATTATCATTACGATTGTCGTGGTTGCAAGGCTGCACGAACTTTTTGTGTTCGCTGTCTAAGTCAACGCTTCGGGGGGTTCAAAAGGGAACACGATTGTATTTTTTGAGTTTACTGATTCTGTTCAAATAACAATTTTTCTCCGTGCATTCAATATTAACACTTAACACTCCCTATAATATTCGATACATTTTCATATAACATTCTATAACATCCTATAACTTAAAATTCCCTACAATATTTTATCCATATTCATATAACATCATATAACATCCTATAACATTTGAGTATCAATATTAAAAGCTGGGTTACGAACTGAATAATTCCGCATTGCAAGACGTAGAGTTCACTACTATTTGTAAGGTGCTCATGGCCTCTGGGTAGTCTTTCTGAGAATTTCTCTCAGAAAATGTATATCAGATAAATGTCTACCTCCTCTCTTCTGTCCTTATTACTTCTGGAGCCAAGGGGTGTTTTCGTGTTTGAGAGGGCCTCGAGATCACTCACCTGATTTTGATAGAGGACCACCTGGGACATAATATTAACGAGGGTAGCTCATCTGAAACCTGGCAATAATCTCATAAATCACAGATATGTCAAAATTGTGCTCTCCGGAAATGACCTTCCGAATAACGGGTGAGCCTCCTTTTGATCGCCATAGCACCTAAACAAATTCACTTACGGAAATGATTTACCACTCAAAAGAAATCTTAACTTATCCGCTACAAGATTTAGCTAAAGTGAAGTTGATTAAACAATGAACGTTTTCAGTAGGATCGTAAATACAAAGTTATATCAAAATTTTTGAAAAATCTAGGGTTGTAATACACAAAAAATAAAATAAAATATATGGAGTGACAAATCTCATTGTTTTTTAGTTTTTACTAGTTTATTACACTTTAGAGAAGTTTTTAAAACTACCAAACAGAATAATGTAGATCCATGTGAACATTTAGGGTCAAATAAAAAAAATTATGAATTTACTAAAACCTGAGTAAATACCACTACACTTTCTTGCAAATTTAGGGCATGAGAAGTACAAACAGAAAAGTCAAGCTGATCTTAGCTTCCTTTTTGAAGGAAAATTAAGTTTTTAAGAGCAGTAGTGATGAATAAGGATAGTCTTGGTGACCAAATTGGAAAAATGTTATGTCCACTTTCTTAAGTACATAAGGCAAATCAAACTCGATTCTACACTGAGAAACTGAATTAATGAATCTTACAATAGTTTGTTTATTTGTTTGTTTGTTCCTAACAGTAAAAGGATGTAATATAAATTGGAAAATTGCTCAATTTTACGAAAAGGATGCGTCCAATTTTCACGAGGCGTGTGGGCTAGGGTCCCTTAGTACATAATCATCGAGCACCTATCCTTTATTTAACTAGCTGGATTATTACATCCTTTGTCAGAAGCTTGGCAGCTGCAGTACTGACAACAAATTAGCTCATATTGTCTACAAACACATCGCTTAGTGGCACAGGACGTGCATTTACATGGCATTGGGAAGTCATCTGGCAGTAAGACCTGACATCGTTCCGGTTCAAGGATGCCACCAGCCGCGCTGTAGCCAAAATTCCTTGGATCAAGGTACACTTTCTCCAGACAATGTAGTTGCATGTACGTCCCATAAAATACCCGGAGAATATGCCCCTTGATAGAACGACTGCTGGGGGTAGGTCAAGGATAGTCTTTATGCGGTGTTGGAAGAGGTGATATCTTAGCTCATCCATTGTTTTGCATTGTGTTCCAGACTTGTACACATTAACTAGAAACTCTTCTATCAATGGAAAGTCAATCTCATTTTGGTGCTTTCCGAAGTTTTGGAGGTAGTGACACGGATTGGCTTTCAGTCCAGCTGCTTTTGTGCCGAATTTGCTAATTGAATCACAACCTGTGAGATGATGCAGTGCGAAAAAAAATTCGAGTTGCTTTAGGCGAAATTGATATTCCAGGTGTTATATTTCCGTGCTCTGTTCTCGCTGACAACACTACAGAAGACCTGAGGTGATGGCTGATGTGCAGAGGCTTCTAAACCAAGAAAACAGTCACAGCAGAGTCTCATTTAGAGGTAAGCAAGTGCTAGGGACACAATACGTACTACCTACCACCTGCTTACCTCTTGACGAGGCTCTGTTATGACTCTGTTTCCTGGTTTAGAAGCCTCTGCACATCAGCCATTACCTCAGGTCTTCTGTAGTGTTGTCAGCGAGAACAGAACACGGTAATATAGCACCTGGAATATCAATTTCGCGCAAAATAACTCGAAATTCTTCCACCGTCGTAGTTTTCCCTTCGTAGGTCCACCCGCGGCGACCCCGACATAAATATATTATCCCCACAATGCACCGCGGCGGCGGCGGTAAACAAACCGTGACGTAGTTATGTCTGGGGCCCATTACATCTTCCTGGTTGCATTTTCTGCATTCCAACATCTTAAATTCCTTCAATAGATAAGTTTCAAGCCACCTCCCAAACTGAAGTGACCCATCCCCATATTTTCATTATATTTTTTACTCCCTGTTTTATGGTAACTGGCAATGCGTGAGCTTTTTGTTGCTTCATTTTTCTACCCTTGGCCAGACCCCTATGATGTTAAAGAAAATAAATATCAATATCACTGTTGTTACTGTTGTTGTTGTTATTGTCGGTGTGAGCATAGAATATGAGAGGCGGTAGCAGAGTGGCTAGCGTCACCAAGTGGTGTACTCGGTAACCCGAGTTCGATCCCCGATGAGGGCCAAAATCCACTTTAAAATCTTTCTGCAATCGTCGAGTGGCCTAAGAACACCCAAATGCTGCTCATTAACTCTACCCTCGATTGTGAGTGCATCAAATGACACGGGGGGATGGCATGAGTCTCTAATCACAGGCGTCACTATAAAAATCCTGCCTGCGCCACCACGGGCGAGAGCCAATCACCACAGTCCTCGTGTAAACCTCCAGGGCCTACCATCCGAGCCCTGAAGGTCACTGCCTAAGGCGCTATAGGCATTAATGTAAGAATATATATATATATATATATATATATATATATATATAATATATATATATATATATATATATAATATATATATATATATAATATATATAATCAATACTGGCACGTGGCGAGGCGCAAGGGTTGCAGGTTAGCTGGGGGGTTGGACGGCTGATAGATGAGGGGAGATGGACGCTTGGTGAAGGGGATGATAAACAGCCTGTAGAGGGAAGGTAAACCATAGGTTACGGCAGGTAGGCAGGGGAGGAAGGGAGGGTGGGAGAAGGGAAGGAGGGAGGAAGGCAGTGCAATTTCCGGTCAAGGTTGGTTTACGAGCGGAATGTACGTACATACGCCGTTGTTATGGTATTTTGACATGTTCATAAATGTAGTTACGAGGAAAGTTACGGTCGGAGTTACAGGCCAAGGGACAGGTATGGATTATGGCACCAGCAGGCTATGGGAAGGGAAGCAGTTATTTTTATTCAATGCATTCTTAATTATCTTCGTAGATAATTTTTTCCATTACTTGCAATGGTATTGAACTGCCTTTGCAATGTGTTTCCTTATAATAGCATTATGATGTTCATACACTCTTGCACCAGCCCGACTTTCATTACTGTGCATAACAATAGTTATTTTTCTTCGATTCATTACATACATCACTTTATATATTTAATTAATGCATTGTTTTTTTACATTTGTTTATTCTTTACATCCTTCCATTACAATCCTACACTTCAACCCTTTCACCCTTCCATCCGGTTTCTGCTTCCGCCTGCATTTTCTCCTGAAACATTTTTCTCTATTATTATAAAAAAATACCACTCAAATGTTCAACAAAATTCTCTTTCAACTTCCTTTTACTTTCAATAATAACACATTTCACCTCGCCTTCTTGACACAGTCTTATCTCCCTTACACGGCCAAGATCCTTCCTCTAACACGTCTTCTCTGTGATTATCATCTTGTTCAAGGCTTCAATACTAGTAACAAGAAAAATGATAGTAATAATGATAACAGCGATAATAATAATACAAATAATAATACAAATGATAATAATTATTATAGTAATAATAATGATAATAAATAATTTCAATAATGATAATAATACTAACACCAAAATTTAATATAATAATGATAATAATAATGACGAATACTCGATCTTGTCAATCTGCAGTACAGTATAAAAATATGAACATTTCTATGGATCCAGCGCCTGTTACAATACACAATCTGCCATTGCTTAAAAATAGTTATTATATGATCATTTAAATACACATAATAAAAAAAGATTCAATTAAAGCAATACTACCAGCATTTAAAAGTTACTATTAGGCAGCACCGGCTTCATAAATCCCCCAAACGACAATACATAGTTCTCTCAACTTGACACTCATACAGCTATCATAAACAGGGAAGAGTCAAAAGCTTTCATCTCCTCCACTCCCTTCCTCTAACTGACTGAAATCTTAAATCACCGCCGTAATATTGCTTATCTTGCTATCTTCTACCAATATTTCCATGCTCACTGCTCTTCTGAACTTGCTAACTGCATGCCTAACCCCCTCCCGTTGCCTCGCCGCACAAGGCTTTTTACTAATTCTTATGTATTATGTCCATCTTCCTAATGCAAGAGTTAACCAGTACCTTCACCCTTTAATCCCTTAAACTGGTAAACTCTGGAACTCTCTTCCTGTTTCTATCTTTTTCACCTCTCTACGACTTTACTTACTCCAAGAGAGAAGTATCAAGACACCTCCCGAGCTAAATTGACCCATAACCCTTTTAAAGTTTCTTACTGTCTGCTTTATAAGAATGATCAATTAGCGGGCTTTTTGTTACCTTCTTTTTTCTGCCTTTGGCTAGTCCCTTATGATGTAAAAATATATAAAAGAAAGTTTAATGCTTGCTAGAACTATTATGGGTATTTTTTATAATATCTGGATGTTTTTTCAGCTGGATAACCAAGCACCACCTTTCACCAGCTATGCGCCAGCCCCTGTCTCTCTATCCAGTATTCGCTGTTCAAACACCCCCACCCACGTGGTCCAGCTCCTTGTCCCGCACGTTTTCCGTACAACAAACAGTCAGCTCTTCGATCATTCCATTTACCGTAAGCTCCGATTTATTCCGCACTGATAGGTTTGTAATTTCACTCCTTCATTGTCAAGCCGTGTTTCACTGTTAAGGTGTATTGTATAACCCTAGTTTTTCACTCCTTCATTGCTAGAGATTGCGTAAAAGGTAAACACACATTTTTCATTTTACATTTATATATCCTCCTTTGTGTATTTCGCCTTTTAAACAAAAAATAATCTGATCCATCATATATGACAATAATTATAATTGGTACATATATATCTTTTTCATTCTTTCATCCTCGATTATATGATCAATCAGTCATTTTTTGGCTCATTACACACACAATAATTTTTCTATCTCTATTTATGTATCATCTAATTTTCAATATCATTAACAATCTCGTTTTTGCCATATATATTCAATGCAATTTCATCACCAACTTTATTTTTCATTTATTCCATTAATATCATCTTTTGTTTTCGAGCTTTTTAAACATTTATTCACGATATTCCAGATAATTTTTTCTCCTCTCGCTTATCGTTTCTTTCTCTTATACATCTTATACATACTTTAACATATACAACAACACTACATTATTTATACCAGAGGTACTGAATCGTCATTAACAATATTTAAGTTTTATCCCACTTTATCCATATACATTCATCTTTGCAATCATATCCATGCGGTACCATCTATATTCTCTATGGTATAAGAATTACAGTCTTCCTTATCCCTTCCAACATGAGGTTCATTTAGTCCTGCCCGCGCTACCTTGCTATTCACACCTTCCCACATGATCCATTCACTTCCATCACCGACCTTGCCTACTCATTGGCCACACAAATAAATGTGATTCAGTTCCAGTGCTCGTCCTCGCTTCTTTCTGCCATTTTCAACGATCATGCTACTTTTCCTACAGTCCCGTATGCCATTTGGGTATATAAAGAAAATTCTCCATCATGCACTTCCACTCTTCAGCAGCAACTAGATGTTTTGCCTTCATCGCCTCTGTGTGACTGATAAGTGGCAAGGCCAGCTCATCGGTGAATATGAAGTGTTTATTATGCAGTGCCAGATGCAGCAAAACTAAAACCTGAATTACATCATAGTCAATGACAGCAGGGTCCTCCTGTGTATCTATTATCTATCAAAATATTCATACAAGTCTGATGATGAATATATTGGCACATAATGTAATTTAGGAGTTGCGACATCATTGAGCGTGCCTGTGAGCTACTGATGGTTTGGTATCCCTCAACACAGGCAGACGTGACCCTTACTTACAGGATAGGTAACATCGTTCTCTTTGGCTAACCACCTTGCGAAATATTAGTGTCAAAGTATTTGGTCTTGCAGGAATAATTATATTTACATGTGGCCTTGATAAACATTTGCCTACCTACCATTTAGTTGCATCCACTTGCCTAGCAGTTAGCTTTTAAGTGCACGCGAGGGTCAGTTCGTGAGGTAGTACAGAATGATAGTCAAACATAATATTTATATTCTAAAGAATCTGTAACTCCCACATAATAGCGGCTGAGCTCATTCATTACCTTTGCCTGACACCCGACACGAGGAAACACAATTCTGGGAACATGTTGGAACAAGTGAGGAAAATTTCATTTAGGATCATTTGAGAAAAACGGGCCTGGAAAGATAGAACGCTCGCGGCAGCCACAAGAAAATGATCGAAAAAAGCGTGAGACGATGATGAATGAACTATATTTAGGTCATGAAAGAAAGAATGAGAACAGGCACAAGGTAATGTGACAAGGTGAAAACTGGATAAATTAAAGAACAATTAAGTTATTGTAGAAATAACTCATTAGTGAATAATTGATTAAATCCACAACGATGCCACACTCGATGATTGTGGCGGCGTAAGGTTGATGATGGGAGTAAAACAAGAAAGTTTGAATGAAGAGTAAGCGTGGGAGGGAAAACAAAAGAGGTAAGATGTCTTCCGCGCACGAGGGCGGAGGCATTCTTGCTTTCATTCAAAGCAAGAACACACACACACACACACACACACACACAACACACACACACACAACACACCACACACACACAACACACACACACACACACACACACACACACACACACACACACACACACACACACACACACACACACACAACACACACACACACACACACCACACACACACACACACACACACACACACACAACACACACACACACACACACACACACACACACACACACACACACACACACACACACACAACCACCCACACACACACACACACACACACACACCACACACACACACACAACACACCACCACACACACACACACACACACACACACACACACACACACACACACACACACACACACAACACACACACACACACACACACACACACACACACACACACACACACACAACACACACACACACACACACACACCACACACACACACACACACACCACACAACACACACCCACACACACACACACACACACCACACACACACCACACACACACAACACACACCACACACACACACACACACACAACACACACACACACACACACACACACACACACACACACATATATATCTTCATCTTTTTATTATATGGTAACTCTAGATAGATATCGATATGGAGACAGGACCACAGGACCATAGCTGAGGCCTTATATGCTACAACTATAATATAATACAGAATACCTACTTATAGAATACTTATAGATGAATAAAGTAGGGTACCAAGCCAGCACCAACCAACCAGCCACACACACAGGAGTGATGGATTGCCACCCTCACCTCCTACCGAGATTTCATGGTCACAATATCTCTGCTTATCTCTCTGCTCCGCACCTATTCTCTGCTCTGCTCTGAACACGGATCGTAGCGTGAAGGAAACAGTTCGACGAAAGGCTTAAGTTGTCTCCGCCCGGCTGGAGATTCCAACCCGTGTCGTCTCGGACCTTACGGACCACTGCAACCTTATATATGACGATAATATTTTCTCCATATAGACTCATTTTTCCTGGTCAAAGTCTTGCATCACTCTTCTCCCATCAGCACGAGTGTGATGCTGCAGCCACCAATACTGTCCCCGGCCCACTCCTTGCCGCCCACGTGTGCCCGTCACCATTATTGACCTGTGCTCACCACCTACTTACATACAAGGACCACAATTTCCACAGCTGGTCACTGTCAAAGGGTTTTTGCCTGATTAGCTATACTTCCTCTATTCATTACTGCCATGCTTCACCATCACACAGCTTTTTTCTGTTTCTTATGTTCTTTTTTCTCGATACCTTCACGCGTTCTACTCTTGTAAACACGCTATAGGTTCAAAGGATTACAAAGGCTTACAAAGGAAACACAAACAGCAACAGACCAATAGGCCCTTACAAGGCTGTTTGCTTTAACTACACTACACTAACTAGATAATAAGAGAGAAAGGATGGGAAAGTAGAAGGCTCCTCCCCACCCACCCATCTCTCCAGCCGAAGCTGGCCGGAAATGAAGTGATACCATGCAATATAGAAAAACTGCATGGAATTTGTGTTCCTTGCACATCGTTGCGCTACGTCACTAATACGTCACGGATCCAGCCCGCGCTTTTGTTTACACTCCTACTGAGAGTCCGAAGTCCACAAAAGGCCGGTGATGGATGATCAGCTCGTGGGCTTTGTAAGATATTTCCACCAATTTTTCTGAATTACCAGGTGACCAGGTGATGCAGCCAAAAGGTATTCAGCAAAGATATCCCTGCTGAAGAATGTAGACCCTTATGTCCTCAGTAAAGGCTGATTCACACAGGCGTTTTTTCGGCATTTTTATCTGACGAGAAGGGGTCTGGGTCTGGGGCTGGTGTCACGATCGCAATAGGTTTTCAACAAAAATCACACACCGATCGCTCGGTCTTTCAAGAGACCGACTTCTCGTTTGATAAAAATGCCGAAAAAACGCCAGTGTGAATCAGCCTTAAGGCTGCATTTACCGAAAATGTGGAGCAGTGGCACCGCGTCACTTTGCTTAAAGCTAACCTAACCAAACCTAAACGTAACTTAACAGAGCTATTATTATATGAAAATAAACGAAAAATATTTGGTTTCCGCAAGTGAATAGCTACTTCACAATCAGCCAAAAATAATAGAGAAAAAGTATCCTTTAAGACCTGTGGCGGGTACCTGGTAGCCTACTCCTACTGAAGTCTATTGGTAGTCTACTGAAATTCTCGTCCCGATGTTGTCGTGGATATCTTAAGCTTTTGAGTAACTATTATTATTTGCCAGTATTCCCATGGAAAACTAGAGCCTCGATGTCGTCTGTAATATATATAAAGGCAACAGTTTGTTAAACCAATCAAATCAGAGAGATGAATGGAAGCTGTTCCCACAGTTCTACTGATTCACTATTATTTTTTGACGTGGATATTACAAGCTTTTGAGTAACTATTATCATTTATCAGTGTTTCCATGGACAGCTAGTGCCTCGATGTCGCCTGTAAAATATATCAGGACAGCAGTTAAGCTGTAAAACCAGTGAAATATGATATGAATGGAGGGGTCTACAGTATTCCGCGCGTTGACAACTTTTCGCACAACACCGACACAAACCGGGAACTCTCGCCGACGGAAAGGGTTAGGTTAGGTTAGGTGTACAGAAACTCAGGTGAAAGCTTAATAAGTATATATATATATATATATATATATATATATATATATATATATATATATATATATATATATATATATATATATATATATATATATATATATATATATATATAATATATATATATATATATATATATATATATATATATATATATATATATATATATATATATATGTGATCGTAGAAAATAGCAACACTAGACAACGGGAGAAGTTGGAACTCGTGCCGACGGGGATGAGCTATCCGGTAGACGATAGTACCATTATCCCTGTGGAGCCCGTTGGGTTCGTTTTCCTCCTCCTCCACCACCTCTTCTTCTTCTTCTTCTTCTTGTGACTCGTTCGATATGTTATCGCTTCGTAGCTTGTCTTTTCCTTGTTTCTGTCAATTCTTGCTTTGCTATCTGTGTTTGCTTGACTTGTAGATTTCCCTATTCAACAATCGTGTTATGTCGACCTCTACATCTTTATTTCCTAGCTTTGGACTCAGAATCGCTTGACACATCTCATGACCTTTCTGATCTTTCTTTATCTCTGTACAACCCTACTACTGTACTGATCCCTCCATTATTTTGTTTTCTAACCTCGTAAACCATTCTTCTTCAATAATGACTACTACTGCTATACTGAACAGTATTTTCAGCAGTTCTCAATGCGGATGGACTCTTAGTAGCGCATCTCGGCCGACTTTTGTTTTCTATGACGTAAGTAAGTGTGCAAGGAACCTATAGGTATGTGCTTTCTACACTCCTGTCCGTCCGTGGTCTCTCTCGCTACACCCACAAGCCTTCACTAGGTCAATGCCATCCATCTCCCCTCAGTAATGAAGTCAACCATGATGTTCCTTTTTTCATTGTTTCTCACAAGTCAACACAGACATGGCTGGTCTCCCTCGACGGCCACTCATCTGCTTTGCCTTGACTCACGCCTTGACTATTTTTCAGGAGGAATTAGCAGATTACAGGCGATACTTTCACTGTGTTAATAACTGAACTAAGATAATATATTGTGTTAGCGTGTACATACAATGGGAATTTGTTATCAGTAAACCAAAGGAATATGTAGCCATTAAATAAATCATTTCATTTGCTTTATGATTTCCTCTAAGATTGAGTTTACATCTGTTTTCCGGAATTAAGCAATAAACGTGATACACAAGAAACTTAATTCATTGTTGCATACGTAATGCGGACATGGCAGGTTTACACGCGCTGTTATAGACGTAATGCCGACATGGTAGGTTCACAGGTAACTAAATTAATGTATGACAAAAGTTTCAATAAATCATTTAGACAAAAATAATAATAAGCTGATTGAAAATGATCCATGTAGGTCGTTTGCTGCTTCCTGCAGGAAGAAGCAAACGCCCTACTTGAAAAACAACATACCGTAGTGCTCGCTTCAACATCTCATACGTGGTTTACATGAGGGATGTCCATACATTATACAGACTACGTACACAGTATCTATGAGTGTATTTATGGTTAATGATGCTTATTTACACCTATTGTTTATATCGGTGGTGGAGATAAGGAAAATGATAAGATGAGTCTTATTTTTCCCTTGTGAGTGTGTTTATGTGTATGTTATACTATCTGCAATACAGCGACAGGTGATAATCAGGATTTGGATCAACCTCATCTACCTTTTATCAGCCCTTGGCCAGTTATCTATACTGTCATAATATAATAGAAAAGTACTCACTGTGGTGGCTTCCAAGGGGCACGGCCGTCACCACCGCCGCCAACACCACTGCCACCGCCACACAA
>JACEEZ010019277.1:137500-155000 GCA_016584305.1 Chionoecetes opilio | reverse complement strand
GCTGTACGTGTGTATTCCTTGCTGCTTCTGATATTCTGCAGCTGTATTGAACTTGCAATGGATAAGTTTGTCATTAAGAAGAGAAAACATGGAGATAGTGGTGAGGGTGAAGAAGGAAACGAAAGTAGAAGTACGAGTGAAAAAGATTTGGCCATTCCCACAGCAAAAAAATCAGCTTCCAAAAAAAGCAGGAAAAATCGCTCCTATTTGGATAATTATCTAGATTTGGGATTCTTTTGGTGTGGCGATGAGGTTAATCCTACACCACTGTGTGTTATTTGTGGTGATAAATTAGCTAATGAGGCGATGGTACCCAGCAAATTAAAGAGGCATTTATCTTTGAAACATGGTCATCTTGCCAACAAGCCTCGATCCTACTTTGAAGGACTTTTAAATGAGCAAAAACAACAGAGGGTGATGCTTTCTAAAACAGTCACAGTTTCTGATAAAGCACAAGAGGCCAGCTACTTAGTTGCAGAGTTAGTCGCTAAAAGCATGAAACCTCATACAATAGCAGAGACACTAATTCTTCCGGCTTGTAGTGCCATTGTAAAAACAATGTTTGGAAGTGAAGCAGAAAACAAGTGAAAAAAATTCCCGTCTCGGATAGTACCATCAGCAGACGGATTCATGATATGTCAGCAGACATAGAGGAAACTGTATGTGCCTCTGTAAAGGAAAGTGAAATGTTTGCACTTCAGGTAGATGAGTCCACAGATATTGGAGGTAAGGCTCAACTATCGGCATTCATTCGCTACATTCATGATGTTAAAATAGTGGACCAGTTTTTCTGTTGTAAGGAACTTGAGGAAACAACAACAGGCAATGATATTTTCGCTACATTAAGTGAGTACATAAAATCAGTTGGTTTGTCCTGGCAATCTTGTGTAGGGATTTGTACAGACGGGGCGCCTGCCATGATTGGCTCAATTAAAGGATTTGTGTCACTAGTGAAGAAAGAAAACAGCAGTGTCATAACAACACATTGCTTTCTCCATCGTGAAGCGCTGGTTGCTAAGACAATTGGCAATGATTTGAAGTCTGTACTGGAGAAAGTTGTAAAAATGGTGAACTTTATAAAGAGTCGGCCACTTAAGACTCGTCTGTTTGCTAAGCTGTGCGAAGAGGTTGAGGCAAAACATGTGAATCTTCTTCTACACACGGAGGTGAGATGGCTGTCAAGAGGGAAAGTATTGTCACGTGTGTATGAACTGAAGGAAGAGATGCTTACTTTTTTTCACCCTTGAACAACAAGAGGAATTCTGTGACTTACTGGCAGATGACACTTGGTCTGCCAAATTGTCTTACTTGGTAGACGTATTTGAACATTTAAACAAGGTAAATTCCAGCATGCAAGGTAAATCAGAAAATATCTTATCTTCCACTGATAAAATTAACACTGAGAGAAAAACTGCGATTGTGGGTTGGCAGAGTAAAGAAAGGCAATTTGGATATGTTCCCACATGCTGCAGCAGCAACAAGCGGTAGACGTAGACTTCGTAGAGAGATCATTTCTATTATTTCTGAGCATCTTGAGAAACTGGAAAAGCAACTTCAGCACTATTTTCCAGACATATGCACTGAAAACTATGACTGGATAAGAAACCCATTTGTTGCACCAGTATCAACCCAATCTCAGCTTACCGGGGGCCTTACCCTCACGGAAGAAGAGCAGTTAGTGGAAATGCGTAATGATCGTAACCTGAAGTTATTGCACATGCAGCTGCCTCTTGACGAATTCTGGGTTCAGATGAAGGCTAAGTATCCTCAAGTTGTAAAGAAAGCTCTGGTAATCCTTATCCAGTTCTCTACATCTTACCTGTGTGAGCTGGGATTTTCTGTTCTAGCAAACATTAAAACGAACAAGAGGGCAAGATTGCAAACTCTTGAAGAAGAAATGAGAGTATGTTTGTCCACTATTCAACCCAACTTGAAAAGGATCTGTCAGTCACATCAAGCACATGTATCTCACTAAATCAGGTTAGCTTTTGTTTGTTTTGCTTATTTGACTATCAGTGATTATCATGCCTTTTTTCTTCTTCTTTTTATGCTACTTTGCATTTATAACTCTTAAGTTAATCTAATATTCTGAATCTAATTCCACTGATGAGTTCTATGTTTGGGCATGTACTACAGTAGCCTACATCATATGTTAATTTTGGTTTGAGTACGGATAATAATTTTAAATAATTAATTAAAGTAATTCCAACAGGTACAATTTTATATCAGAAGTTAATTCATGTGAGGAGGGGTGATGGTGAAAAAGGGGTGCCACAGAAAGGATTATATAAATCCAGGGTGCCATCACTGACAAAAGTTTGCGAACCTCTGCCTCAGAGCAACGGCATCTACGAATTCTTGTTTTGTTGAGGCCGAAGCCTTTTGCTCTGATAGGCAAGCATGTTAGCCAGTTGGATGCTCCCGTTTCCTGCGCAATGTGAATTTTCCTCACGGTTTCAACTAGCATGACGTTTTTTAGGCGTTCCAAGCTTTCCATTTGTGCACTTTGTTTGTTTCTAGACATGGTTTTCTTTAGCTCCAAGATCGCATTCTGGTCTGTTTCGCCCTTTGCGTCTTGAGCTATGATTTTTTCGGTGAGGGACCTGGTGAGGTTGATGGAGTTTCGGTTTTCTTCCTCGGCCATTTTCTCAGGGGACGTGATCCCCATCCCACCCAGTCTTGGTGGAAGTGACAGCAGCTCCCTCACGTCATCTCCTATGATGTTATTGATTTTCAGCAGTGCTGGTATTTAAGTTTTTCTGATGGATTCTTCCATTGGTCTGAGGAGACGGCTGATGTCTGGGATGGTGCGCTTGACGAAGCTCCATCGATGTTGTAGGCCATGCGTGAATTCTGAGTAAGCTGCGTGTGGTTCTGTCTTGGCCATGCCGGACAGGACACCCACCTCTTTCACCCACTCTGATACTTTTTCCTCAACATATTTCGCCTTGAACTCCTCTGTTCCAATCACTGCTCCCAAATGCCGTTGCCCGTCCTTTGTCACAGTGACCCCACTGCCTCTGAAAAGTCGCACTCCATTTTCATAATGTTCGGGTTTTACAATAAGGATGGACTTGGTGGCGTTGGGTGTGTATCCTATAGTAGGGCCGTTCTTCCACACTCCTGTTCTACCCCTACTGATCTATGTCCATCGCAAGATTCTGAGACGCATTGTGGCTGTCTTTTTTTTTCTTTCTTTTCTTACAGTACAAAGGCCTGGCCAAGGGCACAGCAAAAATGGGTAACACAAAGCCCGCTTAGTTGCCAGTCCCTATAGAGAAGACAATAAGAAAAGAAAATAAAAAAGAGGGGTGAGCCAATTTTGTTCGGGAGGTGTCTTGTTGCTCTTCTTTTGAAAAGATTTAAGTCATAGGAAAGTGGAAAAATAGAAACAGGAAGAGAGTTCCAGAGTTTACCAGTGAAAGGGATGAAAGAGTAAAGATATTGATTAACTCTTGCATTAGGAAGATGGACATAATAGGGATGAGAATGAGTAGAAAGTCTTGTGCAGCGAGGCCGCGGGAGGGGGAGAGGCTTGCAGTTAGCAGGTTCAGAAGAGCAGTGAGTATGAAAATAACGGTAGAAGAGAGCAAGAGAAGCAACATTGCGTCGGTGATTTAAAGATTGAAGGCAGTCAGTCAGAGGAGAGGAGTTGATGCGACGAAAAGCTTTTGACTCAACCCTGTTTAGGAGAGCTGTATGAGTGGATCCTCCCTAAACATGTGAGACATGCTCCATACATGGGCGGATAAGGCCCCTGTAGAGAGCAATAAATTGGGAGGGAGAAAAAAAAGGACGCAGACGCCACAGGACAGTTAACTTCTTAGAAGCTGTTTTAGCAAGAGATGAGATGTGAGATTTCCAGTTCAGATTTTTTGTAAAGGATAGTCCTAGAATGGTCATTGTAGAAGAAGGAGATAGTTGAGTGTCATTGACGAACAGGGGATAGTTATCTGGTAGGTTTTGTCGAGTAGATAGGTGAAGAAATTGGGTTTTTGAGGCATTGAACAAAACAAGGTTTGCTTTGCCCCAATCAGAAATTATAGAAAGATCAGAAGTTAGGCGCTCGGTGGCATCTCTCCGTGAATCACTTAGTTCCTGTTGAGTTGGACGTCTAATAAACGACGTTGAAAAATGCAGGGTAGAATCATCAGCATAGGAGTGGATAGGACTTTGAGTTAGACTTAGAAGATCATTAATGAATAATAGAAAGAGAGTAGGCGATAGGAAAGAACCCTGGGGAACAGCACTATTGATAGATTTAGGAGAAGAACAATGTCCGTCTACAGTAGCTGCAATAGACCGGTTTGAAAGGAAACTTAAGATGAAGGTACAGAGAGAAGGATAGTAATCGAATGAGGGTAGTTCGGAAATCAAAGATCTGTGCCAGACTCTATCAAAAGCTTTTGATATGTCAAGGGCAACAGCGAAAGTTTCACCGAAACGCCTAAAGGAGGATGACCAAGATTCAGTTAGGAAAGCTAGATAATCGCCAGTAGATCGCCCTTTACGTAAACCGTACTGACGATCAGATAGAAGATTGAGAGCAGATAGATGCTTAAGAATCTTCTTATTAAGTATAGATTCAAAAACTTTAGAAAGGCAAGAAGTCAAAGCTATAGGACGGTAGTTTGAAGGATTCGTTCGAAGAGTTCACCCTTCTTAGGAACAGGTTGGATGTGAGCAAACTTCCAGCAAGAAGGAAAGGTAGAAGTAGATAGACAAAGACGGAAAAGTTTGACCAGGCAGGATGCAAGCACAGAAGCACAGTTTTTGAGAACAATGGGAGGGACTCCGTCAGGACCGTAAGCCTTCCGAGAATCTAGGCCAAAAAGGGCAAAGAAAACATCATTACGAAGGATCTTAATGACAGGCATAATATAGTCAGAGAGTGGAGGAGAAGGAGAAATAAGCTCTTAATCAACCAGAGTGGAATTTTTATCAAAGGTTTGAGCGAAGAGTTCAGCTTTAGAAATAGATGAGACAGCTGTGGAGCCATCTGGGTGAAGCATAGGAGGGAAAGATGCAGAAGAAAAATTGTTAGAGATGTTATTTGCTAGATGCCACAATTCACGGGGGGAATTTCATTCATAAAGATTTTGACATTTTCTATGAATGAAAGAGTTTTTGGTAAGTTGAAGTAAAGATTTGGCATGATTACGGACAGAAATATAAAGGGCATGAGTTTTAGGAGATGGATGCTTACGGTACCGTTTGTGAGCCACCTCTCTATCTCGGACAGCATGAGAACAAGCAGAGTTAAACCAAGGTTGACGGGCTTTAGGATTAGAGAAAGTGTGTAGAATGTGCGCCTCCATGCCAGAGACTATGACCTCCGTTATGCGTTCTGCACAAAGAGATGGGTCTTTGACATGGAAGCAGTAATCATTCCATGGAAAATCAGAGTAGTACTGCCTTAGGTCTTCCCACTTATCTGAGTTGAAGTGCCAGAAACACCTCCGCTTAGGTGGGTCCCGAGGCGGCACCGGAGCGATAGGACAGGTTACAGAAATAAGATTGTGATAGGAGGAACCCAACGGAGAGAATAGTTTCACAGAATAAGCAGAAGGGTTAGTAGTTAGGAAAAGGTTAAGAATGTTGGGCGTGTCTCCAAGGCGGTCAGGAATACGGGTACGGTGCTGCACCAGCTGCTCTAGGTCTTGGAGGATAGAAAAGTTGTAGGCTTGTTCACCAGGTTGTCATTGAAAGAAGATGATAGCCAAAGCTGGTGGTGAACATTGAAGTCCCCAAGAATGGAAATTTCTGCTAAAGGAAAATGAGATGAGATAAGCTCCACTTTTGATGTTAAATAGTCGAAGAATTTTACATAGTCAGAGGAGTTAGGTGAGAGATATACAGCACAGATAATTTTAGTAAAAGAGTGACATTGAAGTCGAAGCCAGATGGTAGAAAATTCGGAAGATTCAAGGCCGTGGGCACGAGAGCAAGTGATGTCATTGCGCACATATACGCAAAAGCCAGCTTTGGATTGAAAATGAGAATAGAGACAGTAAGAGGAGACAGAAAAAGGTCTGCTGTCAGTGCTCACAGACAATGGGTTTCGGTGAAGAAAAGAAGATGAGGTTTAGAGGAGGAGAGATGATGTTCAACAGAGAGAAAATTTGATCTAAGACCGCGAATGTTGCAGAAGTTTAAGGAGAGAAGGCTAGAAGAAGTATCAAGACACCTCGAGTCGTCACCTTTGAGTCGGTCCGACCTGGGGATATTTATGGTCCCCTCCCCAGTAAGGGACTCCGAGGCTGGGTGAATGGTCGCCATAATGAAATTTTGAGTGAAGATAGTGTAGGGATGTAAGTGCATGTAGTGTAATGTGAGTAGTAAGAGGAATTGTCTTTAAAGTGCAGGCTGCAGCTACTCTTTTGTGTATTTGAGACACTAAGGCATATGGAAAGAGAGGACACGGGAGATTTCAATAATAAGTCTGCAGCACCCCCTCAACTCCCGTAAGTACCTCCCCGGGAGTATTTCACCATGGCGGCAGGTGTCTACTGCCTACTCCCTACGAGTAGTGGGAGACGTCTCGCTAAACGGTCGCGAATCACTTTTGGTTTTCTCTGAAATTTGCAGGTGTGAATGAAGAATGCGAGGCTATTTGTTTGAGTGAATCAGTACATGTGAAACCTCTTTTCATGGAATCAGCAATGTGCAGTGTTAATGATAAGGGCATTGCTAAAATGTACATACATAATAAATCACCTTGCACCCTGATGCTGCACACAGGAACATACTTAGAAGATTTCGTAATTACACCAGCGCGCGTAGGTGTGATTGCGACTCTGCCAGAAGTTCCTATTTTGTCAAATGGAGACCCTACCACTGATCATACACAGCGTGTTCAGGATGCACTCCGTCCTTCCTTAGAAGAAATGGATTTTCTGGAGTCAAAGCAAGCCCTATTTCTTTTTTGGGTCATGTTTTGTAGGCTAATGGAATACATACTACCACATCTATGGTAGATGCAGTGATGAATTTTCAAAAACCTATAAATGTAAAATCACTCAAAAGTTTTTTGGGACTCAAGTGTTTTTTTTACAGGCCATCATTTATCATGAATTACTCCCGAATTGCAATTCCACTAAAAGTCCATTAGTAGTAGTATTGAACCCGGTATCACGGACCATAGGTTCCTTAAACATCAACGGCTCATGCACGGCCAATTCAAACAAACCCCGGAAACTTTCGGCACGCATATCCTTATATCAAATACATTTTCCCATAGACTTTGTTTCCTTATCAGAACATCCAGGCCTGATTGACGGCATTTAGGCGGCCACCATTCAGTTTATATGCGTACCGAAAGTTACCGGGGTTTATTAAATTGGTCGCGCTTGAGCCGTTGCTTGTTTGGTAACTTGTGGTCCATGATACCGGAACATGATATTAGGAGAGGCTGTTGGTGTTGTTGATGCTGTCGGTGTTGGGGAAGCCTGAAAAGTGTTTGGCATATAACAGAAAGGAAACACAATACTAGAGAAGACACAAACTTCTATCTATCGATTATCCTTTAAGAGGTTATTTGTATTCAACGAGTCATATTACGGCCACGACAAATGCACTCTTCAGGTCCCTACCCCTCGAGCCTCCAGGTGATGGAATGTTAACGCAGGACACGGGGCGCACTCTTTCTACACACACACAACACACAACACACAACACACAACACACAACACACACACACACACACACACACACACACACACACACACACACACACACACACACACACACAGAAATACTCACATACCCTTCATCCTCTCTCTTCTCTCTCTCTCTCTCTCTCTCTCTTCTCTCTCTCTCTCCTCTCTCTCTCTCTCTCTCTCTCTCTCTCTCTCTCTCTCTCTCTCTCTATATATATATATATATATATATATATATATATATATATATATCGTGGTATAGTGTTCATTGTATACCAGGAAACAAACCATTAACATGAGAATAAAGACAGTGATTATAAAGGTTAAGGCTGTAATATAGTGAAAGATGAAAGGATGAAAAGCTGAGTAGAGTAGTGTAGAGTAGTACACACAACCTTTTTTTTGATAATTTTGATTATTCCTATACGAGATAATTAGTCATTATTATTGTTGGGTTTCATACTCAAACGCTCATTCTTTTTTTGTCTAACCATCACCAAAGACACTTCGTACCCTATCACACTCCCCTTCCCTTCCCTTCCCTTCCCTTCCCTTCCCTTCCCTTCCCTTCCCTTCCCTTCCCTTCCCTTCCCTTACCTTCTTAGTGGTGTTAGAAGCGAGGTGAGGCGGCGAGGCCCTTCAAGTGACAGCCGTGACCTCCTCTCCTCCAGGTAATAAGATCACGCTTGTCTGTCTGTCTGTCTGTCAAACGGTCCTCACACCTCTTCTGCTCGCGAGACACGTCCTCATATCCCCCTCTATCCCCCCCACCCCCTCAATACCTCGCCTCAAGGCCTTCACCCATCATCCACCTCACCCATCCACATACGCAGCACACCGCCACAACATATCCACCAGTGTTGTAAAGATTTATCATCATTCATCATCTACGACGAGTTGTGAATTATTATTGTTTAGAAAGATTGATAGATTGATTGATTGATTGGTTGCTTTATTAGGCTTATCGTCCTATAAGGAATATTCTTTGTCTGACCTCCAATTAAATTGCTGACAAAAAAATGTATAATCCTCTTCAGCACTGACCTCACTGACACCCTTCTCCACCCCGTCCTTAAACTTCACCTTCCCCTCCATCCTACATCCCAAGTTAATCCCTTCCAGGTGTCCTTTTAATCCTCTTAATCTTCCTACATAGTTAGCCCTGCTGAAGTCAGGTACTCTATGCATATTAACACTTCTAGAACCTATTTCACATTTTAAGCAAAATCTAATTTCACTATTATTGCTATTACCTAACTGACCTACAACTTCAACTTCTGTAACTAAATCTTCCCTGTCTTTTTTTTTCTTTTTTTTTACATTTATGCCTATAGCGCTTGTAGGCAGTGGATCCAGGGCTCAGATGGTAGGCTTTGGAGGTTCACTTGAGGGCTGTGTTGGTTGGCCCTCGCCCGTGGTGGTGCAGGCATGATTTTTATAGTGACGCCTGTGATTAGAGGCTCATGCCACCCCCCTGTGCCCTATGCACTCGCAATCGAAGGTAGAGTTAATGGGCAGGGCATGTGGGTGTTATTAGGCCACTCGACGGTGCAGAAATATTTTGGCTTTCGTTGGGGATCGAGCTCGGGTCAACGAGAATGCCACTCGGAGACGTTAACCACTCTGCTCGCTTCCCCAGTAGCAGAGTAATAAATCGTATTAATCGTGTATTAATCTAATAATTGTGAGTAGTATACTGTTAGTAATAAATATAAAATATTGTATCCCCTAGTAGGCTCCTTGATTGCTTTATTTGCTTTAGAAAGTTATCCTGAACAGGTTTTAACAATTCCTGTGCTTCATTATCTCCTACAATTAATCCGTCTATTTTCTGAAAATTAAAATTTCCTACCATGATGATGAGATAGTTTAGCGGGAGGGGAAGAGAGGAGGGAGGAAAAACGGGACGGGAAAAGAAGAAGGACAGACAGAAGGAGACAGACAGACATACATAAATATATTAGGAACAAATATGTAGAAACAAAAAAGGACAGGAAACTAAAAGAAATTGTAGAACAGTATTAGAGTTGGACGGGTAGACGGGGACATGCCACGGTAACGGGAAGTGTGACTGAAAACTGACAGGGAAATAAAAGCGAAAAAAAGTGTTGGGTGTTTTTTTTCCTTCCTCGACCAGAACAGCAACAAGTGAAGGGCGGGTAGGCGCGGTGATGTGTTTTTTTATAATTTTTTTATAGTATTACCACCCCCTTGATATGCGTGCGTGCGTGCGTGCGTGCGTGCGTGTGTGTGTGTGGTGTGTGTGTGTGTGTGTGTGTGTGTGTGTGTGTGTGTGTGTGTGTGTGTGTGTGTGTGTGTGTGTGTGTGTGTGTGTGTGTGTGTGTGTGTGTGTGTGTGTGTGTGTGTGTATTCATCTCATCTAGTTGTATTTTACAGGGCCAGAGCAATGCTCGTGTGGCCCCGTCTCCATATCAACATTTTTATCATTCATCCTTAGTGCTTTGTGTTGGCCGAAGCCAGCACCCCGGAGAGCAGGTCACAAACCCCGGCTAACACCCGGTACCCATTCACTGCTGGGTGGACAGGGGCTCGGGTTTTAAGGAAACAACCCATCTGTTTCCGCTCCGCCCGGGGATCGAACCCGGGACTTCTCGGTTGTGAACCGAGCGTGCTTCCACTACACCACGGAGTACCCACCGGTGTGTGTGTGTGTGTGTGTGTGTGTGTGTGTGTGTGTGTGTGTGTGTGTGTGTGTGTGTGTGTGTGTGTGTGTGTGTGTGTGTGTGTGTGTGTGTGAATCTTGTGTCTATGTTCTGTTCTGTTCTGTGCGTCTTTTTTCTGTCAGTTTGTCTGTTT
This sequence comes from Chionoecetes opilio, assembly GCA_016584305.1. Classification (NCBI taxonomy): domain Eukaryota; kingdom Metazoa; phylum Arthropoda; class Malacostraca; order Decapoda; family Majidae; genus Chionoecetes; species Chionoecetes opilio. The sequence goes on along the minus strand of JACEEZ010019277.1, from coordinate 144,525 downwards.
GTTTGCATTTCTGTCTGTCATTATGTCTTTCTGTCTGTTTGTATGTATGTTTGTCTGTATGTATGTATGCATGTATGTGTCTTAGTTGGTCTGTTCGCCTAGTCTCTACTGCGATAGAGTTCATAATTAATTCGTTAATGCATCAACACTTCTAAACGGATTTGTCGGGGAGCGCAAACACGACGTAACTAATTCTCCCTCTTATTTCTCGGCAGTAAATATACATCATCAGCAGAGCGAGGATTCACCGGATACTATGAATACCTGGTAATTACCTGGCGCTAGTAACAACTCACACCGTCATGTTTGTTACTCTTCACGGATCACAGTCAGCGCGCATTACGCCCCCTAGCACTGGTGGTGATGGTAGTAGTAGTAGTAATAATAGTGGTAGTAGTAGTAGTAGTACTAAAATTAGTAGTAGTAGTTGTACTAGAAGTAGTGGATGTAATACAGTAGTAGTGGTTGTAATACAGTAGTAGTAGTTGTAGTAATAGTAGTAGTAGTAGCATTATTATTAGTAGTAGTACGAGTATTATTAGTAGAAGCAGTAGTAGTAGTATGGTAGATGGTAGTAGTAGTAGTATTGTTTATTTTATTATTATTATATATATATATATATATATATATATATATATATATATATATATATATATATATATATTTGTTCCTATAGCGTCTGTGGGCAGTGACCTCCAGGACTCGGATGGTAGGCCCTGGAAATTCACTTGAGGGCTGTGATGGTTGGCCCTCGCCCGTGGTGGCACAGTGTAGCCACGCAATATAATTCAGTTAATATATAATGCCAATTGCGAATAGAAAAGAATGCAACAAAATTTTAAAAAAATGGATGAAAAAAAGACAGTGAGCGTCTCTCATCTGTGTTGTGTGCTGTGATGGCCCCTGCGAGCCACCCCAGGGTGTTGGACAGTGGGAAGAGGGGATCATGAGAGGCAGTCAGTCGCCAATCACCACCGACCCTCATCCTCACCCTCATCAACAGAGGGACATGAAAAACAAAACAAAAACTGAAAAAAAATGCAATTTCTCAATACAGAAAATTATTCCAATGAAAACTGGTACTTTTTACAAACTTTTATAGCTTTTACAAAAATAAAAAAGTGTACAATGAATGCGGATATTCGTTGTTTACATCATAATGGACTGGCCAAGGGACAAAATAAACAATGGAAGAAAAAGCCCGCTAATTGGCAGTCCCTGTAAAGCATTCAGGAGGACTTGGAAAAGTGGAGTGCGTCAATATAATAGTTCGAGGTGTCTAGAAAAAAAGTCTAGTCTGGTAGAAAGTCTTGAAAGTCTTATGCAGCGAGGCCACGGGAGGGAGGAGCAATGACCGTCTACAGTAGCTGGAATAGAACGGTTTGAAAGGAAACTTAAAATGAAGGTGGAAAGAGAGCGATATAAACCGAAAACGGTAGTTTGGAAATTAAAGATGTGTGCCAGACTCTATCAAAACTTTTGATATGTCAAGGGCAACAAAAAATGTTCACCGAAACCCCTAAAGGAGGATAACCAAGATTCAGGCAGGAAGGCTAGGTCGCCGGGCAGAGACAACAGCGCACCGAGACGTTTCGCCAGGCGAAACAGCTGGCTGGCTCTGCAATATCATTTACAGGAAACAGCACCTTCCGTTAACGTTGTATCGGTCGATTTAAAGCTGCAGTATGTTGAAAATAATAGAAGGTATACGTATAATCATCCCTCTCTAGTTTGTTTACAGTGAGGGCCTTGTTTTCGGCGGCCTTGTGCAAAGGGGAAATGTGGTGCGCGCCAAAAACTGTGCTGCTGAAATTCAAGGAAAAATGAAAATAAAACTGTAACGACGAACGGAACGAACGAAAGTCGAACGAACGAACGGTTAACCCAGAAAAACAGAGAGAGAGGAGAGAGAGGAGAGAGAGAGAGAGAGAGAGGAGAGAGAGAGAGAGAGAGAGAGAGAGAGAGAGGAGAGAGAGAGAGAGAGAGAGAGAGAGAGAGAGAGAGAGAGAGAGAGAGAGAGAGAGAGAGAGAGAGAGAGAGAGAGAGAGAGAGAGAGAGAGAGAGAGAGAGAGAGAGAGAGAGAGAGAGAGAAGAGAGAGAGAGAGAGAGAGGAGGAGAGAGAGAGAGAGAGAGAGAGAGAGGAGAGAGAGAGAGAGAGAGAGAGAGAGAGAGAGAGAGAGAGAGAGAGAGAGAGAGAGAGAGAGAGAGAAGAGAGAGAGAGAGAGAGAGAGAGAGAGAGAGAGAGAGAGAGAGAGAGAGAGAGAGAGAGAGAGAGAGAGAGAGAGAGAGAGAGAGAGAGAGAGAGAGAGAGAGAGAGAGAGAGAGAGAGAGAGAGAGAGAGAGAGAGAGGTTAAAATTAAGTGTAGACACAGCACTGGTAACGCCACTGCTCGCCGGTGAAGCTCATCGGCAGGCACTGACGGTGATGAGTGATATTGTGTGTACGGGGCTTGATATAACACACATGAAAAGGTTTGTTGGCTGTGTGGAAGTATCAATGACAACCTTGTAAATCTTTTACCTTCCTGTATTCCCTACTATGGGCCTCAATTATTTCATTAATATAAACATGGATTCTACCTCTTTCCTATTCACAAGGAAGGAAAAGAGAAAAAAAATATAATTTCGAGCTATACAAATGTGAATTTACTGGAAAACCAACGAGGAAAAGCTTCAGAAAACAACTACGTTGCGTTCAAAAATGATTTTGAGACAATTTTTTTTTAATTATTCATCAAAAATCACACCCAGACGCTCCCTGTAATGGTATTTCAGAGTTTTGACCGCACAGCAACAGGCGACGGAAGACTGACGATGCAACAATTTAATGCCAGGTTTTGTGTATATATATTTTAAAGGAGGACATAACTTAAATGTATTTCCAACTTTACGCATCTCATTCCAGCCAGAATAAGTTTGTGTCTCCGGGACAACAATAATTTACAGCTAAGAATATGTCCATATTTGTCCATATTCTTAACACTGCCTTAGCCGTTCGAACCTTAGTTAGAGTTGATGAGCTAGGAATGCTAAAGAGAGAGACTGATGGCGAAGCAGTGTCAAGTCAAAACTATGATGTCAACATATGGCATGGAATGAAAAAAACTGACGACACTCATCACACTTATGAGGCAGAGAGAGTGGAAGGGAGCGCCTGTCCCCTTGCGTGCTGCGTTTTAATGGAGTAAAAGAGCGATGGAGGGGATGGGACACACGGTAGGGGGGGGGGGGCATGTGGTGAGGGTTGGATGTGTGGCAAGGTTTGACAGTGTGGAGTAGCGGTGGTAGAGGCAACGCCAGGCCCTGCGCACCTTATGAACTGCAGTAATGGTGACAGTGAACTCATTAAGTGAGAACCCAGGCGCTGCTGCCACGGCAATAAGGGGGGATAGGGTAGGGGAGAGGAGAAGGTTGGGGCAGGAAAATAAGATGGGTTTCGAGGTCAAATCGCGATGTTTTTGGAGAAGATAATGCGAGGATGAGAAGGACGGGAGGAAGAAAACAAAGAGAAGTGGAAGGATGCAAATAAAATAAAGGAGGAAAATGACAGCAGATTAAGAACACGATGATGACAATAATATCGATGATACTAACGCATGGTGATTATGACGACACCTGAGAGAGAAAAAAAGTATTTGCACATAGCATGTTTCACCTTGTTCTTATGTAGGGGAAGCCTGTGACGTGATGACGACGAGAAAGAGAGCACAATATAAAATAATGGACCATATACAGTGTTATGAAAGGAAATCCTTAAGTCACAGTGAAAATAGATACACAAGAATAACTTCATAGAACAAATGAAGCTGAAAGAAGCTGACATGAGAGAGCAGGGGTCAGGGGATTGGGAAGAGCATAGACACCGGGGGAGGGCAGAGGATAGGGGAAGCATAAAGATTGTGGGCGGATTGAAAGGAAGTTAATAAACAATAAACTGAGCAAAATTATAGTATCTTCCCTTTCAATCAATAAGTTAGGGATGTTACCGATGGATGCATTACGTATTCTTATCGGGCGCCACCACCTTCAATTCATCACAGCAACCCACAAAGACTATTCAGAGAAGAGGAATGATTAAAGCATTTGAGTGACAGCTCTGAGCAGTGAAGAACACTTGCAACTCATCATGATGTCAGGAATACTTTTACATTCCACCATACAAACTTATGTATTGCAAATGAGTTATGATTAATGTGTGATGATTAAACAATTATAACAAACTGATTCTTATTACTACAAGTATTAAATAATGTATATACCCGTACAATGCTTGTATAGTGGCTTGGTATATAAATAAATAATTCAACTGAACCAAGCAATGGAAATATAAAGTAAACCAATATAAGTAGATGGGAATCGTTCCTTTCACGCTTGTATACAGTAAGTGCATAGAGAACTCAGATATTGTTCAACTCTTCAAACAGGTAAATGAAGATACGCATAAGGATGTGAACTTTTTCTTGCACACATAAAAGCCACGTAAAAAACAAAAAAACAAAGGCAAAGTAAAAAAAATCAACCAGCAAACTCTTCAATAGAAACAGGAAGAGAGTTCCAGAGTTTACCAGTGAAAGGGATGAAAGAGTAAAGATACTGATTAACTCTTGCATTAGGAAGATGGACAGAATGGGGATGAGAATGAGTAGAAAGTCTTGTGCAGCGAGGCCGCGGGAGGGGGGGAGGCATGCAGTTAGCTAGCTCAGAATAACAGTGAACATGAAATGAAAATAACGGTAGAAGATAACAAGAGAAGCAACATTCCGGCGGTGATTTAAAGATTGAAGACAGTCAGTCAGAGGAGGGGAGTTGATGAGACGAAAAGCTTTTGACTCAACCCTGTTAAGGAGAGTTGTATGAGTAGATCCTCCCCAAACATGTGAGACATACTCCATACATGGGCGGATAAGGCCCCTGTACAGAGCAAGCAGCTGGAAGGGAGAAAAAAAAGCACGCAGACGCCACAGGACACCTAACTTCTTAGAAGCTGTTTTAGCAAGAGATCAGATGTGAGATTTCCAGTTCAAATTTTTAGTAAAGGATAGTCCTAAAGTGTTCATTGTAGAAGGAGATAGTTGAGTGTCATTGAAGAAGAAGGGAGAGCTATCTGGTAGGTTTTGTCGAGTAGATAGGTGAAGAAATTGGGTTTTTGAGGCATTAAACAAAAGTTTTCCTTTGCCCCAATCAGAAATTATAGAAAGATCTAAAGTTAGGCGTTTTACACATTTATGCTTCCAATTCCTACAGCACAAATCCTTCTCATATAATTTCTTCCCAAATTCCCACAAAACAGATTTTCCCACAAAGTTTCATCCCCCATTTCCTAGAAACCCGAATCTTTCCCTCAATATGATTCCTTCCCATCAATTCTTTGTGAATTTTACAAACCACATCCCTTCCAATTAAACTTTCCTCGTCAATTTCTGATTCGTCAATTTTTTTCCTGACACCGATTTTCAGATGTTTTTTTCCATTTTATTTCATGCTTTCCTTCCTCTCTTTCATTCTCTTAATTTTCTCATCATATTCCTCACCTTACCATCATCACTGTTCGTTCGTATCCTGTCGCTTCCACCCGAAACTCTCGCTATTTCTCACCTAGTCTAAGTTTTAGTCAATCAGCGACACTAAAATGCTCATTTCCTACTAATAATCACTATTCACTCTCCCTTCACAAACCTCTCGTCTCAGCTCTTCCATCCCCTCTCCGTCTCCATCCATCCTACATACGCAAAGCTTCTCTCTGAAAATCCCTGCCTGACCCCACACTATATACACACCACAGTGCATACCCTGTCTCTCCCCTACACACCAGCACCAGCCAGAGGGTTATTAAGCTTAGCCCAACATCCATCAGCCTTTCACGGCAGCCTTAAGAATGGGATCGTTGCATTCCCACAGAGGCAGAGTTGCCGGAGAAGGAAACCAGATGTCACTGTCTGCGTGCCGAGGGTAGAACACAAGTGAAGTCATGAGAAAGATTGTGGATGTGATGTGTGTGTGTGTGTGTGTGGTGTGTGTGTGTGTGTGTGTGTGTGTGTGTGTGTGTGTGTGTGTGTGTGTGTGTGTGTTTACCTAGCTATATATATCTATCTATATATATCTAGGAAACAATGCCTGAGCTATATTCGTGTGGTCCTGTGTGATGCATCTAAAATCATCTAGTTTACCTTTAAATTGAGGCAGACCACTCGCCACTTTCACGTATAGCCCATCCCATCCAAAGTAACTAACAACACGTCTCTGTCGCTGTCTGTCAAACCTGTCTCTGGTACTCTGTTCCAGTAGTTTATAGTTCTACGGAGGCTGAACAAGCTATTTCGTTCAAGGCAGCAAGAATACAAGCACAAAACAACAAACTCAAGCTTGGCATGCAACACATCCTGAAGGGAATTCCTAGGGAGAGGGTTCAGTCAGACTTGAACTCTCTTTGGTGTAATTCTCTAAGCCTCAGCTTCGCCCTGTGGCCGGTGAAGGCGAACCAAAGGCAGAACGAGAACACCAGGGAGAGGCTAGAGCATGGAGACACAAATGCAGGATCCGGCTTGGGAATGCGGGTAAAAGATTCAAGAGTTTGTTGAAAGAGGCTGAAGTGAGTTGGGTGCTCGGAGAAAAGAGAAAAAGAGAGAGAGAGAGAGAGAGAGAGAGAGAGAGAGAGAGAGAGAGAGAGAGAGAGAGAGAGAGAGAGAGAGAGAGAGAGAGAGAGAGAGAGAGAGAGAGAGAGAGAGAGAGAGAGAGAGAGAGAGGAGAGAGAAGAGAGAGAGGAGAGAGAGAGAGAGAGAGAGAGGAGAGAGAGAGAGAGAGAGAGAGAGAGAGAGAAACATACATACACTGGAAAGTTGAACAATCCGTCGTTCCAAAACCATAACAGGCGACTCAAAAATGTGACCAAAACTGTAACAAGAAACGATAATAATGCTAACATATTTACCAATGTTTGTATGGTTCAGGTAAGAGTTATGATGTAAGGCTTGGCAAGCGTACAGTGGACGGGCCAATCCCCGAAGTGACGGTGAGGAAAAACATGA
>JACEEZ010019277.1:102500-125000 GCA_016584305.1 Chionoecetes opilio | reverse complement strand
CGGGCCAAGGGCACAACAAAAATGGGTAACACAAAGCCCGCTTAGTTGCCAGTCCCTATAAAGAAGACAGTAAGAGAATAAAATACAAACAGAGGGGTAGGCCAATTTAGTTCGGGAGGTGTCTTGTTACTCTTCTTTTGAAAAGATTTAAGTCATAGGAAAGTGGAAAAATAGAAACAGGAAGAGAGTTCTAGAGTTTACCAGTGAAAGGGATGAAAGAGTAAAGATACCGATTAACTCTTGCATTAGGAAGATGGACAGAATAGGGATGAGAATGAGTAGAAAGTCTTGTGCAGCGAGGCCGCGGGAATGGGGGAGGCATGCAGTTAGCAAGTTCAGAAGAGCAGTGAGCATGAAAATAACGGTAGAAGAGATGCAGCTTTGCGGCGGTGATTTAAAGATTGAAGACAGTCAGTCAGAGGAGAGGAGTTGATGAGACGAAAAGCTTTTGACTCAACCCTGTTTAGGAGAGCTGTATGAGTGGATCCTCCCCAAACATGTGAGACATACTCCATACATGGGCGGATAAGGCCCCTGTAGAAAGCAAGCAATTGGGAGGGAGAAAAATAAGGACGCAGACGCCACAGCACACCTAACTTCTTAAAAGCTGTTTTAGCAAGAGATGAGATGTGAGATTTCCAGTTCAGATTTTTAGTAAAGGATAGTCCTAGAATGGTCATTGTAGAAGAAGGAGACAGTTGAGTGTCATTGAAGAAGAGGGGATAGTTATCTGGTAGGTTTTGTCGAGTAGATAGGTGAAAAATTGGGTTTTTGAGGCATTGAACAAAACAAGGTTTGCTTTGCCCCAATCAGAAATTATAGAAAGATCAGAAGTTAGGCGCTCGGTGGCATCTCTCTGTGAATCACTTAGTTCCTGTTGAGTTGGACGTCTAATAAACGACGTTGAAAAATGCAGGGTAGAATCATCAGCGTAGGAGTGGATAGGGCTTTGAGTTAGACTTAGAAGATCATTAATAAATAATAGAAAGCGAGTGGGTGATAGGACAGAACCCTGGGGAACACCACTATTGATAGATTTAGGAGAAGAACAATGTCCGTCTACAGTAGCTGCAGTAGAACGGTTTGAAAGGAAACTTAAAATGAAGGTACAGAGAGAAGGATAGAAACCGAATGAGGGTAGTTTGGAAATTAAAGATTTGTGCCAGACTCTTATCAAAAGCTTTTGATATGTCAAGGGCAACCGCAAAAGTTTCACCGAAACCCCTAAAGGAGGATGACCAAGATTCAGTTAGGAAAGCTAGAAGATCGCCAGTAGATCGCCCTTTACGGAAACCGTACTGATGATCAGATAGAAGATTGTGAGCAGATAGATGCTTAAGAATCTTCTTATTAAGTATAGATTCAAAAACTTTAGAAAGGCAGCAAGTCAAAGCTATAGGACGGTAGTTTGAAGGATTAGAACGGTCTCTCTTCTTAGGAACAGGTTGGATGTGAGCAAACTTCCAGCAAGAAGGAAAGGTGGAAGTAGATAGACAAAGACGGAAAAGTTTGACCAGGCAAGTTGCAAGCACAGAAGCACATTTTTGAGAACAATAGGAGGGACTCCGTCAGGACCGTAAGCCTTCCGAGGATCTAGGCCAGAAAGGGCAAAGAAAACATCATTCCGAAGGATCTTAATGACAGGCATAATATAGTCAGAGGGTGGAGGAGAAGGAGGAACATCAGCCAGAGTGGAATTTTTAGCAAATGTTTGAGCGAAGAGTATAGCTTTAGAAGTAGATGAGACTGCTGTGGAGCCATCTGGGTGAAGCATAGGAGGGAAAGATGCAGAAGAATAATTGTTAGAGATGTTATTAGCTAGATGCCAGAAGTCACGAGAGGAATTTGATTCAAAAAGATTTTGACATTTTCTATGAATGAAAGAGCTTTTGGTAAGTTGAAGTAAATATTTGGCATGATTGCGGGCAGAAATATAGAGGGCATGAGTTTCAGGAGATGGATGCTTACGGTACCGTTTGTGAGCCACCTCTCTATCTCGGACAGCATGAGAACAAGCAGAGTTAAACCAAGGTTGACGGGCTTTAGGATTAGAGAAAGTATGTGGAATGTACGCCTCCATGCCAGAGACTATGACCTCAGTTATGCGCTCTGCACAAAGAGATGGGTCTTTGACATGGAAGCAGTAATCATTCTATGGAAAATCAGGTCTTCCCACTTAGCTGAGTTGAAGTGCCAGAAGCACCTCCGCTTAGGTGGGTCCCGAGACGGTACCGGAGCGATAGGACAGGTTACAGAAATAAGATTGTGATCGGAGGAACCCAACCGAGAGAATAGTTTCATAGAATAAGCAGAAGGGTTAGTAGTTAGGAAAAGATTAAGAATGTTGGGCGTGTCTCCAAAGGCGGTCAGGAATACGGGTAGGGTGCTGCACCAGCTGCTCTAGGTCTTGGAGGATAGAAAAATTGTAGGCTTGTTCACCAGGTTGGTCAGTGAAAGAAGATGATAGCCAAAGCTGGTGTTGAACATTGAAGTCCCCAAGAATGGAAAGTTCAGCTAAAGGAAAATGAGATGAGATGTGCTCCACTTTTGATGTTAAGTAGTCGAAGAATTTTACATAGTCAGAGGAGTTAGGTGAGAGATATAAAGCACAGATACATTTAGTAAGAGAGTGACTCTGAAGTCGAAGCCAGATGGTAGAAAATTCGGAAGATTCAAGGGCGTGGGCACGAGAGCAGGTGATGTCATTGCGCACATATACGCAACAGCCAGCTTTGGATTGAAAATTAGAATAGAGACAGTAAGAGGAGACAGAAAAAGGTCTGCTGTCAGTGCTCAAAGCCAACTGTGTTTCGGTGAGGAAAAGAAGATGAGGTTTAGAGGAGGAGAGATGATGTTCGACAGAGAGAAAGTTAGGTCTAAGGCCGCGAATGTTGCAGAAGTTTAAGGAGAGAAGGCTAGAAGAAGTATCAAGACACCTCGGGTCGACATCTTTGAGACGGTCCGACCTGGGGATATTTATGGTCCCCTCCCCAGTAAGGGACTCCGAGGCTGGGTGAATGGTCGCCATAGGAAAAACATATACCAGGAGACCTATTGGTCTATGATGAGGGTATTTGTTGGACTAACATACTACTAACTATCAAACTACATGTAAGAGAACAGTTGGAAAAGGATACCATTCCCCTAAAGATGGTAGGAACGGAAGAATGAGAGGAATAAAGTATGCTAACTAATACTACTGTCAGTTAGTAATCATTTCTGGTATAATGTATAATAACTTGCACTACTATTATAATTGAATTACAACTATTATCACACAATTGTAACACGCGTTACAACTTCTATACAAGACATTTTCTTGTATTTGACATAAAATGAAACTGTATAATTTTAGGAACGTCTGAACATATAATTATATACACAGAATGCATATATAATTATGTGTATGTTTTCCGGGTTAACCGTGAGAACCTAGGTCAGATCATCACTTTGTTAGCTTGAGCAAGTAGGTCACAGAACAAATGTATATATGTCAGTCTTTTATATATGTCGACGTCACCTGGCAACAACAAGAGCAGCAGTCGGAGCAAGGGTCGGAAGTGTGGGAACGACAGACAGAACAGCTTGGACCACGATATCAATAAGACGCTCATTTCACGAGCTCCCCCGACACTCACTGGCTGGCTATCTACATATCTGATTTTAATAAATCTAAGTTCCTTATTGGACTTAGAAATATATGTGTACAAACTGGAAGTATCATTTTAACTTAGCTCAAGATAGTCTCTACAAATAGACAGACTTATACTACCACTAAAACTAATAAATCCATGGGATGTAAATAATATAACTCGCAGGGCAATATCAAAACCAATTCACTTTCCAATACGCGTCTATTCTGTTTTTAAATGCAGTAATTGTGCTGGCTTTGACAACATTTGCTGGTAATCTGTTACACCGATTTACAACTCTAACATTGAAATATTTTTTTCAGAGATCTGTGGTGAAACTTTTACCATTCAGTTTTAAGCCGTTGTTTCTTGTTGACACGGTGGACCCTCCAATTGAGCAGCTTCACACCACTGGATTACGGACAGTGGATGTCGATCCTCTCATTGACGAAACCGCACCCTCTCTTGACGAAGTCAGAGAGCCTGTAGCAAAGTTGAGGGGTGGAAAGGCAGCTGGTGTCTGTAATATCAGTGCGGAGCTTCTCAAAGCTGAGAGTATAGCCATGATCCGCGAGTTGCATGCTGTCCTGACTGCCGTATGGCAATCAGGTACCATTCCTCCTCACTGGAAAAGGGGGTTGGTCGTCCCTATCTGGAAAGGGAAAGGGGCTGCAACTGAGGACTGCAACAATTACCGCAGCATTACACTGATCAGTGTGCCAGGCAAGGTGCTTGCCCATCTATTGCTGATACGGATCCGCAGTCATCTGCTGAAGCATCAAAGACCTCAGCAGTCTGGGTTTACGCCTGGCAAGTCAACAACGGACCGTATCCTAGCGCTTCGTGTCCTGCTGGAAAGCCGACATGAGTTTCGACAGGGGATGCTTGCAGCCTAGGTTGATCTCAAGAAGGCGTTTGACTCAGTGCGTCGTGAGTCACTCTGGGATCTTCTGCGACTTCGCGGGATTCCTGCAAGGACTATTGGTTTGATGACTGGTCTGTACTCTGGGACTGAGAGTGCTGTGAAGGGTGGGGGAGGTGTATCCAGCTTCTTTCTTGTGAATACAGGAGTGAGGCAAGGGTGCATCCTTGCCCCATCACTTTTCAACACTTGTATGGACTGGCTCTTGGGCACAGTTGTAGATCAAAGTGATTGTGGAGCATCCCTCGGCAACATCAAGATCAATTATCTTGTTTTTGCCGATGATGCAGTAGTCTTTGCTGAGTCGCTGGAGGTCCTGGTGATGGCTCTCGAGGCGCTGCACGAGGAGGCAAAGCCTTCGGGACTTGCGGTCTCCTGGCTCAAGACCAAGGTCCTGGTGTTTGGAGGCTTACTAGATGAAACAGTACAGTCTCTTCATGCGTGCGGTGAGGACGAGATCTTGGAAAGCTATACATACCTTGGTAGCGCAGTCCATAATGACGGCGGGTCACGTCAAGAAGTCTTACGACGGATTGGCATAGCCCACGGTGTTATGGATTCGCTCAACAGGAGTATTTGGCGTTGTCGGTACCTGTGCAGGAAGACAAAGATCCGGATCTTTAAGTCGCTGTGATCCCTGTCTTACTCTATGGTTGAGAGACATGGACACTAAATAGCAACTTGAAGAGGCCAATCGATGCCTTTGGTAATAAGTGTCTTCGAAGAATCATGGGGTATCGCTGGGATGATTACGTGTCAAATCAGCGATTGCACCGTGAGACTAAATCTAGGCCTATTACATGCATAGTCCGTCAGCGCCAACTTCGGCTATATGGGCATGTGGCACGCTACCCTGAAACCTATCCTTCCAATCGGGTTGTATCTGTAGGAGACAATCAGTCATGGAGGAGGCCAAGGGAGCACCCACAAGGTTCGTGGCTGGGGCAATTTGATGTTTCCTGTCGGGAGATGCTTGGTATGGGAAAGGAGCCTGCATGGGGACTCTCGCGCACGGTTATCCCCGGGATTGGTGTCGAAGGGTGGGCGAGGCGACGCGCCCCCCAGCATATGCCCCCGATGATTGATTGATGGATTCTTGTTGTAACTTGGGGAGAAAGCTTGAATAGGTTCTCTTGATAAATTATATCAAATCATTTAATGATCTTAAAATTTTTTATCAAGTCCCCACAGATTCTTCGATTCTTTCAGGAAAACATATTAAGTTTTCGCAAACTCTCTTCATAAGATGAATTTCGCAGAGATGGAATCAGTTTTGTCGCACTTCTTAGACCTTACTCTAATTTGATTAAATCTTTTACAAATAAGGCGACCAAAATTGAATGGCATATTCTAAGTGCAGCCTAACCAAAGAAGTGTATAAGCCTGTCATTACGTTCGGAGTTTCATGTTCAAAGTTGCGTTTGATGAAGCCTTATTTATAGTCCACAGGCCAGGTATAGGTCCAACTGCACCCCCCCCACAACTCTCCGAAACCATAATATTTTTAAGCACTGGGGTCTCCTAAAGTGGAAAACAACTGGTAACAGAAAATAAACTGGGACTCACTGTCCCTATTGGGCCCATTTCTGATGGTACCCTAAATATCGTGAATTTTCGCCTGTGGCGCGACATATTTGGGTTCGCTGTCTTTACAGGCAATATCATCAATAATATTAGGTAATATCTAATATGTTTATATCCAATTGTGTGTTGTGAACAACATCTTGTCTGTAGAATTTGTGCGCCTCGTGTGGGATATTGTAGCCTCTCTTGGTCCGTCTTCTGCTGCTTGTTTCAGCCTGTCCAAGTTCATGGTGAATCGCTTGTAGCACTCCCAGTGTAATCCATGGTGTGGAGCCAGAATATCAGGAAAGAGTGCACATGTATCTTTCATCATATATGGGGACTTTTGGTAGCTGAGCCAGACGCCTTTTTTAACTTCCTGCAACTTGCCCAAGTTCTTCTCACCATCCTTTAGTTGAAACAGCAAGCGCAAATCACCATAATTCAGTCTTTGTATGGGTGCTATGCAGATATTGCCAGGAGGTTCATATGGGTCCCGTTTTCGCTTTGATAATGGTCTCTTCAGATGCTCCATGATATAATTTCACCTGAAACAAACAAAATACATGTGAGCAACGGTAAGCATTCAATTTTCTGAGCTTTGTAAATATTAATCAATCACAATAGATACTTATTACACTTATCTACTATAGCGAGTCATTTTACTGCAAAATAAACTTTCCTAAAAAAACTATTTCCCATCAACTTGGTGCGTATGCTTAGCAATAAGCACCAGAGGAAAGCCATGGTTAAACATATTCAGAGAAGAGTATTCACTGGTGCCTATTTAGATGTTTTTAACCATGGCAATGGCAAACTCATAAAAACTGGCTTATTTTGTGACAAGACCAAATTATATTGGATAGTGCTACTTGACATCCATGTTTATAAGATTGGCACCATCAAGCATGATATTTGTTGATTGTATCGTACTCAGGAGATCATATGCTGTCTTCGGATATAAACATATTAGATATTACCTAATATTATTGATGATATTGCCTGTAAAGACAGCGAACCCAAATATGTCGCGCCACAGGCGAAAATTCACGATTCTTAGGGTACCATCAGAAATGGGCCCAATAGGGACAGTGAGTCCCAGTTTATTTTCTGTTACCAGTTGTTTTCCACTTTAGGAGACCCCAGTGCTTAAAAATATTATGGTTTCGGAGAGTTGTGGGTGGGGCTGCAGTTGGACCCTACCTGGCTTGTGGACTATTAGCTGATATTAGCCTTTTTACTAGCAGCTAAGCAATGCGTACTATAGTCTTAAGATCATTACTAATGATGACATCTAAATCCTTTTCCTGCCGTACTTTGGTTAATGCTTTATTATGCATCTGATAGTAATATTTGAGGTTGTCGTTACCTATATGCATTACTTTACATTTGTCGGAATAAAATTTTAATAGCCATTTGTCACTCCAATCCGATAGTTTGTCTAGATCACGTTGTATAAGTTCACAGTCATATGTAGTATATGCTTTACCGCCTAGTTTGGTGTCATCAGCAAATTAGATATTTCAGATACAAAAATATCAAAGTAGTCTAGATCATTGATATATATCAGGAAAGGAGTTGGACCAAAGTCCCTGACACTTGTAATATCCAACCAAGCTGATGCCTCACCATTGATTACTACATGTTGCTTACGGTTTGAAAGACAAAAATATCAAAGCAGTCTAGATCATTGATATATATCAGGAAAAGAGTTGGACGCAAGACCGTGAGGCATCCCACTTGTAACATCCAACCAATCTGATGCCTCACCATTGATTACTACATGCTGCTTACGGTTTGAAAGCCAATCGCCAATCTATGAATACAACTGATCCCCTAAACCATGCGCCCTTAATTTGGTCAATAGCCTCTTATGGGGAACTGTATCTAAGGCTTTCTGAAAATTAAGATATATTATATCCGAGGGTAATTTAACGTCCCACTTTGAATATATAACATTGAAGAAATAAAGTAAGATAGTTAAGCAAGATCTCTTATTGCGAAAATCTTTTTTTTTGTTCAATATTAAGTTTAAATATTTTCATCAAGATAGGACACTATTTTGTCCCGCAGTATTTTATCTAATATTTTGATAAGCACAGAAGTTAGACTAATTGGGCGATACTCATTTGCGAGGCTCTTACTCACTTCCTTGAATATCGCTGTAACTTTAGCTAACTTCCACATACTAGGAACTTTTTATCCATAAGCGATTTATTGAAAATAATCTTTAATGGGAGCGATAGTTGGTTGTAACATTCCCGAAGTAATTTAAGCGAGATTTCATATCGGAGGAGACAAATCTTTGGAGGAAGAGGAGGAAAGATAAGAAAAGAAGAGGAGGAAGTAAAAAAGGAACGGGTAGGAATTACGCGTATGAAAGAATAAAAGAAGAGCAGAAACAAGAACAAGAAAAACAAGAACAAGAAAAAGGGAGGATATAAAGGAATACAAAAGAAAAATGAAAACATCAACAGATTTTTTACCCTCAACGGAGGCGTTTTGCGGCAACTATCATAAAAGCTACATCACTAAACCTACGTACATAGTATGAAACCGATGTAAATTTTGAAGGCTGGCGTGGAAACAATATAGGAAAAGTAGAAGGTAAGCATAAAGGGAAAAAAATAGACAACTAATATATTTTAAAAAGTAATACCACTGACATCTGCCGGAGCAATAGCTGGTAGTTCTCACGGCTGAGATATATCCTTGTTGACATCCTTCGAGCCAATTTCCGAGCCCCGTGTGAATATTTCCTCTGTTACCGTGGGTATGTATGTATGTATCTTAAGCCGGCCACACACACACCGGCGCGACCTGTCCGGCCGACGAAAAGGGGCGTGGCTAGAGGCGGCCGGTGTGTGTGTGGGGGTGTTTTTCATCCGGCGGGGCCTGTCGCAGCGGCCGGATAAAAATCAGTCGGCGCTTGAAAATTCCGTCCGGCGCGGCCTGCCGCCTGCGTGTGTGTGGGTGCCTTCCGGCCCGGCCCGCCCCTCGCTCGGCCAGATAATGACTAATTGTACCAGTAATAATTGTATTTATGATAATATAGGTATTATATATGACGTATTATATATAGTATGACGTATTATATATAGGTATTATATATGGCTGCACATGCAGCCATCACCAACAAGTCATTTTCGGACAGCGGATTCATGTTGTCACCACGGTGGTCCGACGTGTACTGTATATTTTCATGAGGCGGCCGGTGTGTGTGTGGGTCTCGTCCGGCGAACGATACCCCGCCACTTTTTGTCGGCCGGACAGGCCGCGCCGGTGTGTGTGTGGCCGGCTTTACTGATCAGCCCGTTATGGAGTACGTACCCTGTTAACCTTTTCATGAAAGTCCTGATAACAAGCATCACCTCATCTATTATACATGAGTGCAAGTATTGTCCATTTTGCGAGAACGATTTTTTTTTTCTTCCATTTTGTACGATTGTAGAATATATTTCACAGGTCATTTCTTTCTGTATCAAAACGGACTGAAGGTTTATCAAAGCACGCCACCGCCACCTCCAGGCTGTCTTTCACTATACTTATGAGTGTACGTATAGACAAGCCGACAATATTCTAAGTGATATCCCTATCACTGTATCTAACGCAAGTACTAAGAATCTACCATCGTGGCGTGAACTTTATGATCTGTAAATTCACTCCTAACCCTTTAGATGAGTTTAGGGGCAGCGTTCATACTAGAGGAGCAGGAAAGGGTTGTAGTGCACAGAGTGGTAAACAAAGTAAAGGAAAGGAAGAAGGCAACATAAAGGGAATACACAACTGAGAAAGGAAGAATGAAAGACCTGACAAAAAAGGTACAAAAAAAAGAGAACAAAAATATACCCAGAATCAAGAAATGCCTTCCGGAAAAAATAAATTACTTAAAAGGTTTCTGCCTGTAATCACCAAAATTCAATTATACATGTAAAACAAAAAATTCCATTCCTTCAAAGTTCTACTCTCCCTCCATCTTTAACTTCTTTCTCCTTCTCTCTCTCCCGCCCTTCTCTCCAAGCTGAGAGGCAACCACTACACTTCCCCATCAGCTCAGTTTTAAAAAGTTAAGTCCATTTACATTTTTTCTGCATTATCTGTTCTTTTTTTCTCTACTCTTCGTCTATCTCCTCCATTGCAACCATCTCTTTTCTTCTCCTCCTCTTCCCTCTACTCTCTCTTCCTCTTTATCCCCCTACTTACTTACTTTACCTTACTTTATCCTTAAATTTTACGAAACATCTATGACGCAAATGATCGTCCCGACGATGCAACCTCGGTGCGAAATATCGTAAAATCTTGTATGTTCAATGTGCACAGCATCCGAAATCAATTTTCAGACCTCGAACCCCTTGTTGCGACCAATGATTAAAAAATTTTGGCATATCAGAATCCTGGTTAAACACTACAAATAGAGACTTTTTGGCTGACTATAATTTACGTGCTTACTTAATGTTTAACTGTGAGAGGGCAAATATAACAGGCGGAGGAGTATTACTATACGTAATAACCAGTCTTCATCCTAAGTTCATAGAATACGAGAAAGTTGATATTGAGAATTTTTTATTTTTGCAGCTAAAGATTCACTCGAATTTTTTTTTTTTGTTGGACCCATCTATAGACCTCCAGTTCACAATAGCAAAGCTGATAACCAACGAGAGGTGACAACACATTGGACCTTGTTTTTTCGACAAATGCCTAATATGCAAAGAACGTGAATATTAGCCCTTAATTTGGCACTAGCGATCATAGAATTGTGTCCTTTGATATGAATCTCGAAGTCTATATATACAGGGAAAACGTTAGTGATTAACAATTTATTATTTATAGACAAGGAGACTATGAAAGACTTAGGACGATTTTATCAGAAACAGATTGGAGCGTGCTATCAAATCAATTGAATACAGGCAAATCATGGAGGATAATATTTAACAATATCTTGACTAAAGCTGTAACGTCTTGTGTTCCAATCGGTAAAAGACGTTCAAGAAATAATAAGAAAAAACCCAAGTGGTTGAAGACCCAAATTGAATCTAGGCTTTTACGGAAAAAACTGGCCTGCCGTAAATACTTGTCATCTCAAAATGAAATGATGAAATAGAGTGCGAAAGAATACGGCGCGATACGAACAAGTGGATAAAGCAAAGTAAGAAATATCTTAAATTGTATATTGCAAGTATCAGTAAATCGAAACCGAAAGACTTTTTTTCAGTTACGTGCGCAAAGAATAAAGTTATCGCAGCGAACATAGGTCTATTTTCCCTTGAAAACGGTAAACATACTAATAATGAAATCGAGATGGCTGAAGTATTGAATG
Organism: Chionoecetes opilio; assembly: GCA_016584305.1. NCBI lineage: Eukaryota > Metazoa > Arthropoda > Malacostraca > Decapoda > Majidae > Chionoecetes > Chionoecetes opilio. The sequence goes on along the minus strand of JACEEZ010019277.1, from coordinate 113,566 downwards.
ATTACTTTGCTTCTGTATTTACAATTGAAGTTGTAAATGGACTGGAAGAAGTGGGCTGCGATCAAAGTAACGTAATTCCATTGAGGAGTTGCGAATTTCTTGAGTGCACATTAATTAAAGCAATAGATGAACTCAAAGTTAACAAATACCCCGGGCCAGACTGTATTGCACCGCGAGTTTTAAAGGAAGCGAAGCACGAGATTTGCAAACCTCTTTCAATACTTTTTAGCAAATCCCTAACTTCCGCTAAGGTTCCTTGCGATTAAAAACTTGTAAATATTACTCCAATACAGAAAAAAGGTGATTTGACACAATCGAGCTACTACAAACCGATTACCCTCACATCCGTAATCTGTAAATTATTGGAAATTGTAATATGAGACAACGTTGTAGATTTCTAAGAAGAAAATATTCTGATCAATAACTCCCAGCACGGTTTTCGTAATAAGCGTTATTGCCTCACAAATTGGCTAGACTTTTTTAATGACGTTTACAGCACGTTCGACGATACGAAAGCAGTAGTTGTGATTTATCTTTATTTTCAAAAAGCGTTTGACAAAGTCCCCCCCCCCCTTAACAAGCGTTTACTTGAGAAATTAAAATTGCACGGCATAACTGGAAATATCCTCAATTGGCTTGAAGACTGGCTTCCTGTGAGATGTAATAAGTCTTCCTGAGTCGTAATTAATGGAAAAGCATCTAGTTATCGAGATGTTTCAAGTGGTGTACCGCAGGGATATGTGCTAGGTCCTGTACTTTCCTCAATCAATGTAAAGATATTGACGAAGGCCTCACATGTACGATATCAAAGTCTGCGGACGATACTAAAATAACGAATAAAGTAATCACAAGTGCCGTTAAGATGCAATTGCAATCTGACCTTGATCGCTGAGTTAGTTGGGCAAATAAGTGGCAGATGAAATTTAATACTGATAAGTGTTAAGTTTTGCATAATAGGAAGTACTAACGATCAGATTAAGTACTCAATGGACGGACTTGAACTTTCCAATGTTACCGAAAAGAAAAACTTGGGAATTATTTTAAGCAACGACCTCAAGCCCAGTAAACATTGTTTAGAAGTTGTTAAGGGCTCACAAATTAACCGGTTTCATAAGAAGAATTTTCCAATGTAGGTCTGAAAAAGTAAGTCTTACACTTTCCAATGCCATCGTGCGCCCTCATCTTGAATATTGCGTTAATTTCTGGTCACCCTACTATAGAAAAGATATAGTCAAGCTGAACAGAGTACAAAGAAAGGTTACTAAAATTATTCCGCTCTAGCTTTAGTTTAGAGTAGATAAGATAAGATACTTTGATCCTATCTAGACAATTTGCAAGTTCCAACTACAAGGTTATTGACTATACAAAGCACCACCACGCCAGGACAAACTTAGTGGGCTCGAACCGCTGATCGAATGCCCAGGGACGCTGCACACGCGAGCCCACAGCTCTACCAACCGAGCCAACCTGACGGGTTAGTTTAGAGTAGGTCTTTCCTTCAATCATTCCTATCAAATTCCATGGTAGTTTTTAAATACTATATGGTGGGAGTTTTTCTTACTTTTTTATCCTGCCGGCCTCGGCCGGAAGGAGAGGTGGGTGGGGAGGAGCTTTCAACTTTGCTATTATTTTGCTTCCAACACGTAGACAATATTGTGGTAGAGAGCAGTCACACATGCAGCCTTGTTTGGCCCGGTAGGGCTGTTGCTGTCTGTTCTTCCATTGTATTCCTTTGTATGTACTTCGCTGTCCCATTTTTTCGCCTTTTGACTCCTTCCTTTTCATTCCCTTCCTCCCCTTTATCCTTCTCACCACTTCACGTTCCTCCTCCCTCGCCTTCCATCTTCACACACTTCCACCTCTCTCCAGAGTCTCCATCCATCGCAGGTGTCGCCCCTCCTCCAGCCAAAACATCCTTCGCTGAATTAATTTACGGTGCTGCTTTGCCTTCCTTTAAATTGGTCACCGCCTTCCTGTTTTTCTTTTATCATTTTTCATGGATATTCGATGAATCTGACATTTTTCTTCTCCATCAGTTCGATGTTGTTTATAATGTAGTATTCAATAACACAAGGATTACTGAAATATTGCGTTGGACTGATTTGCATAATATTCTCTCTCTCTCTCTCTCTCTCTCTCTCTCTCTCTCTCTCTCTCTCTCCTCAGATTCTGAGAGGCCAATTACAGCTTCGCCTCCTTCCCTCCCTGTCAAGCACGCCATGCCCAGCACTTCACACACAGGCCCAGGCTCAAGTCCCTCCTTGTTACCCGGGACATACTCATTGCCCAGCTCGTACTTCTACCTCCACGGCTGACTGGAAACAACAGTGTGTGTGTGTGTGCGTGTGCGTGTGCGTGTGCGTGTGCGTGTGCGTGTGTGTGTGTACACAGACAATGACAACACCACCACCGAAGAAAGCATGGTGGCCAAACTCTTGTGATGAAGAATTATACTTTCTGATTAAAGAAGTCGACAAAAGGAAAGATATACCGTGAAAAGAACATAACCTTTTTTTCATCACAATGCCATTCTCCCTTCAACAACAACACATATCCAGACATCTTCACTCTCAGGCCTAAGTCAAGCTGCCTCCTCCTTGCCTCTTCTTCGCTAAACGCACCGCCATAAATCCTCCATCCTGTCCTCCTCACTTTCATCTCCGCTCAGGACAACTTCCGAATAAGACAAGTTGTGCCGGTTCTCCGCAAACATCTCCCCTCCCTCGATCGAAATTGCCTCTCCTGTCCCTCCCATCATTGTAAATTCATACTCAAGTTTAGTCCGTCCTCCGGGATCCAATGTATGTAAATTTGTCAGGTGCGAGGATATATATCAAATTCTTGTCTTCCCGTCTCATCCATGATTGTTCTATCCAGTCATGTCGCTTCATAGGCTCTTTATACAACCTAAACCACTTCTCCTTCACGCTCATTCACTGTGTTGTCTCTGTCTCTCTCAACACTCCATCAAACCTTTCATGCTATACAGAATATATTACTTCTATTGCTGCAACAGCGATCACAACCACCAACATCGCCACCACTGTTATTGTGGAAATTATCCCCCAAAGGCCCTCTCACTTGAGTAGAGAGTGGTAGTTTGTCTCCCCCATTGTGAGGGAGGTACTGTTCGCTCACCGTAGGGGAAACTAGGGATATAGTGTGTATATACATATATATATATACTTAGTTGATTTTCTTGTTAGATTCATCATGATGTTTCAGGGTGACAGAGACACTCGGTATACTTGGGGTTGTTTATGCGCAACGTTTCGCCAAGGCACTTGGCATCATCAGGCTAAAAATAGTTAAAATTTAATATATTGTAATGCTAAAAAGCGAACATCTAAAAAATTAATTCTAAGAAACAATAAAATATTCCTATATTTTCTAAAATTACTAACTAATAAATAAAATATAATTTGTACTTAACGGACCTTGGTGTGTATGCTGTCTGAGTTGGTAGAGGACTGAATGAACACTAGTTTTGTGGGTGACATTTCAGCTTGTGTGGGGCGATCGAACCGAGAGTCGGGCAATCGAAACAGTGGTAGTCATTTGAGTATATGTAGTTGTTGTGAAATGACTTGGTTATTAAGATCAGGGGACAAGTGCTTGATGTGTATAGCTTCTAATAATTTAGTGTCACTAGGGTAGTGTGCCTTGGATAGGATCCTATCCAAGGCACACTACCCTAGTGACACTAAATAAATAAATAAAATATAATTTGTACTTAACGGACCTTGGTGTGTATGCTGTCTGAGTTGGTAGAGGACTGAATGAACACTAGTTTTGTGGGTGACATTTCAGCTTGTGTGGGGCGATCGAACCGAGAGTCGGGCAATCGAAACAGTGGTAGTCATTTGAGTATATGTAGTTGTTGTGAAATGACTTGGTTATTAAGATCAGGGGACAAGTGCTTGATGTGTATAGCTTCTAATAATTTAGTGTCACTAGGGTAGTGTGCCTTGGATAGGATCCTATCCAAGGCACACTACCCTAGTGACACTAAATTATTAGAAGCTATACACATTTATTTATTAGTTAGTAATTTTAGAAAATATAGGAATATTTTATTGTTTCTTAGAGTAATTTTAGAAAATATAGGAATATTTTATTGTTTCTTAGAATTAATTTTTTAGATGTTCGCTTTTTAGCATTACAATATATTAAATTTTAACTATTTTTAGCCTGATGATGCCAAGTGCCTTGGCGAAACGTTGCGCATAAACATATACCGAGTGTCTCTGTCACCCTGAAACATCATGATATATATATATATATATATATATATATATATATATATGTTGATATTTCAGGGTGGCAAGGACACTCGTCATTCTTAGGGTTCTTTATGCGCGTGCAATGTTTCGCCAATGGCACTTGGCATCATCAGGCTTAAATTGCTAATTACTAAAGACGTTTTCAATTATATATTTCCTAGTGGCTCCTCCCCTGGTGTCCTATATGGATTACCAAAAACTCATAAAATAGGTAACCCCTTACGTCCTATCCTTAGTACTATTGGCACCTTTAACTTTAACCTAGCTAAATACTTTGTCCTGATAATTGACCCGCTAACTAGTAATGAATACACAATTAAGAGCTCTTCTGATTTTGCACATGAATTAAAAACAATTAACATAAACAATGCGGTAATGGCTAGTTTTGACATCCAATCACTATTTACAAATATTCCATTAGATGAGACTATTGAAATAATCACTAATAATTTATTTCATAATGTTTCCACTTTTCTTAACTACACAAAAAAAACAATTCTCTGGTTTATTAACTCTAGCTATAAAAGACTCTCCATTCATATTTAACAAAAAACTTTATGTCCAAACTGATGGGGTTTCCATGGGGTCCTGTTTAGGGCCTTCATTTGCCAATGCCTTTCTATGTCACCATGAACAAATTTGGCTGTCTGACTGTCCTAATCTTTTTAAACTTTTTTTTTATAAACGTTACGTGGATGACACTTTTTTACTTTTTAAAAATACCGAACATATGCCAACTTTGCCCACCGGTCCCTTCCCTCCCGGCTCACCCACCCACTCTTTCCGCCTCCAGGCAATGAAGGTTGGCGGAGAACCACCATGGTTGGCGGAGAACCACCATGGTTGGCGGAGAACCACCATGGTTCTCCGCCAACCTTCATTGGCTGGAGGCGGAAAGAGTGGGTGGGTGAGCCGGGAGGGAAGGGACCGGTGGGCAAAGTTGGATAGAAATGTTCAGCTTATCGCCGGGAGGGAGGAAAAGAAGGTAAATGAAGGGATGGAGGAATATAAATAAATTGACCCAGAGCATGAGGAATGAAACTTGGGAAACAGCGCAGAGGGAAAGAACACTGTGCGTTTGATGGCCTGCTGCCTGAGGTGAATATACACTCAAATGTAAACTGCTATTGATGATAATGATAGTGCTAACAATGGTAATGATGATAGTAAAGATGATGATAAAATGATATATATGATAATGTGTAACAGTACCTGGTCGGATTCGAACCCGAGCACGGGGCATCTTAGTCACCTCGCTATACGGAGGTATAAAAGGGAAAGACACGCACCCCAACATATCCTTCCCCCAACCTCAGCTCGACAGGGGCAGCTAGCGACTTTAATCTATCGCGGCCAGGACAGTCAACAAATAAGCATTTAAGACAAGGGTATTGGGGGAAGGATGCGTATGCACATATGTTGATTTTAAAGAAGGAGATAGTTGAGTGTCAATGAAGAAGAGGGGATAGTTGGGATAGTTATCTGGTAGGTTTTGGCGAGTAGATAGGTGAAGAAATTAAATTTTAGCGGCATTGAACAAAACAAGGTTTGCTTTGACCCAATCAGAAATTATAGAAAGATCAGAAGTTAGGCGCTCGGTGGCATCTCTCCGTGAGTCACTTAGTTCCTATTGAGTTGGACGTCTAATATACGACGTTGAAAAATGCAGGGTAGAATCATCTGCGTAGGAGTGGATAGGGCTTTGAGTTAGAGTTAGAAGATCATTAATGAATAATATATAGACAGAGTGGGTGATGGGACAGAACCCTGAGGAACACCACTATTGATAGACTTAGGAGAAAGAACAATTTCCGTCTACATTAGCTGCAATAGAACGGTTTGAAAGAAAACTTAATATGAAGGAACATAATAATATATAGACAGAGAGTGCGTGATGGGACAGAACCCTGAGGAACACCACTATTGATAGACTTAGGAGAAAGAACAATTTCCGTCTACATTAGCTGCAATAGAACGGTTTGAAAGAAAACTTGATATGAAGGAACATAATAATATATAGACAGAGAGTGCGTGATGGGACAGAACCCTGAGGAACACCACTATTGATAGACTTAGGAGAAAGAACAATTTCCGTCTACATTAGCTGCAATAGAACGGTTTGAAAGAAAACTGAATATGAAGGTACAGAGAAGGATAAAAACCGAATGAGGGTAGTTCAGAAATTAAAGATTTGTGCCAGACTCTATCAACAGCTTTTGCTATGTCAAGGCCATCCGCAAAAGTTAAAGCCCCTTTCACACATTCTAGAGTAGCGCGCCGAACTGTAGCGGCTCGTTACTCGCGACAACACGTGGGCGCACTCGTAGGTACTCGTGGATAGTCGCCATCAAGTCGTATCAAGTCGTGAGAGTCGTGGCATGGTCGCGAGGTGTCATGGGTGTGCGTGGGAGGGGCTGGACATTTTGAACATGTTCAAAATCTGGCCGGGCAACGGTCACGACTTTTGGATGCGTAGCGGATGCGTAGCCTACTATCAACTACTACTACTAGTTCTAGTAGTAGTAACTACTATCAACCAGAGCTGGGCAGTATTTAAATACATTTGTATTTAAATACGTATTCAAATACATTTATGTATTTAGAAATGTATTTATAAAGACATTGGTTTTCATGTATTTAAATACAGTATTTAAATACTTTAATGATTATGTAAATATATTGCATTTAAATACTCATAATATAAAAATGTAAATATTTTTTTATCAGTTAATTTGGCCATTAACCCGCCCAACTATCTGGCAACCCTAATGTTACAGTAAATCAATGTTTCCACTTGCAAGGAAATTTCCTTATCTTAAGGTAATTTAGGCCTGAGAAGGAAATTTCTAAGGAAACGAAAAAGCTATGGAAATCCTAAGGAAATCCAGATTTGTGTGTATTTGAAATGTATTTACAAATGTATTTAAATACAATTGATGTGTTTAGTATTTAGTATTTAAATACATTCGTAAAAGGTATTTAGTATTTGATGTTTATATACATTTTTTCCATGTATTTAGTATTTAGTATTTAAATACATTCAATGTATTTAGTGCCCAGCTCTGGTATCAACTCGTATCGACTAGTCGTTTATCGTAGCGACTCTTGCCTATTCGTAGTGACGCAACCACCCCACGAGTTGCCACGCATTGCTACGAGTTGTCAAGTGCTGCTACGAATTACCACGACATATCGTAGCAACTCGTGGAAAACCCACAAATCGGAGTAAATCGTGGATGAGTTGCTACGAATATCTAAGAGTCGTCACGAGTAGGTCGACGACGACCTACGTCGTCGCTCGAGTATGCGAGTATCTCGAGTATCGCTCGAGACATACTACGTCGTCGACGTGTATGCGACTTGGCTAAGCCAAGAGTAGCCACAAATTATGTCCAAGTTCAATCTTTGGCGACATATCATGCCAAGAGTAGCTACGACTACCACGCATTGCTACGAGTAGTAACGCATATAGTCACGCATTGCTATGAGTAGTCACGCATCCAGCTAATATTTGCTCCGAGTTTGCAAGATTCCATACGAGTCGCCATGAATTACCAACTCAGCAGCAGAGTTGCCAGCCAACGCAACGAGTTTACACGCATATAAGGGGTCCCGGCAGCATGTTCCTTATTATTCCCGTTTTTTGGAAGAGTATGTGGTATAGGGATATCAACAGCCAATCACGGTTGTCACAACTCGTGACGTCATATAAAGGGGTGGAGCTAACGTGATCGCTGTGAACTTCCCTTACCACCCTTCAAATACCTCCCTTCACCCCTTCAGTACCTCCCCTTTCACCCCTCATAACCTCATGCGTTGTTTCACCCCTTCAATACCTCCCCTCTTACCCCCTTAAACTTTCCCCTTCATACCTCCCATCACCCCTTCAGGTATTGAAGGGATGAAACAAAGCCTGAGGTTATGAGGGGTGAAAGAAAGTTTAAGAGGGTGAGAGGAGAGGTATTGAAGGGGTGAAACTATGCATGAGGTTATGAGGGGTTAAAGGGGAGGTATTGAAGGGGTGAAGGGAGGTATTTGAAGGGTGGTAAGGGATGTTCACGGCGATCACGTTAGCTCCACCTCCTTATGTGACGTCACGAGTTGTGACAACCGTGATTGGCTGTTAATATCCCTATACCACATACTCTTCCAGAAAACAAGAATATGCGTCCCAGCAGGCGATTGACCTCAGTTGACTTATCCTGACCTTTAAGCCATTCAGCTGTGACCTAAACCTGCCACCTACGTTGTCACGCTATCCTAGGTATCATCATGTCACGCCATTTCCAGAAGAGGCCGATGCCCATATCGGAACAGCTATTTTCTTCAGAAGAGGAAACTCACGACATGACAATCAGGGGCATTTAGTCCGACAGCCAGACTCAATCCATTACCAATCTGCAACATAACGTTATACCCGTAATGCATCTCACCATTCAGAGTATTGTCGCGACCACCACCACCCGTCTTATCTCTGTGTCTTACGTCATTATCCTCTCACTGCAATACAGACATGTGCACTGCAACACACACACACACACACACACACACACACACACACACACACACACACACACACACACACACACACACACACACACACACACGTCACTAATATTCGCAACCCATTTACTTCCTGTCTACATACTTTATTGAGCAGCCACTCCATCCATGCTCCAATCCGCAGGAACTATCTAGTTCTCTTCAGAAAGCATCACCGCAAGATAACATCTAAGCAGGGGAAGAACAATGTTCGAAGTGAAGTTAAAAAGTGCCGTACTACAGAACAATGTGGCAGTCAGCTATACATATCTATGCTGAACCGGGAAGGTGATTTGGCTGAGTACTTTGCACATGAGATACAGTCCTTTTCTCCTTTCCTCTCAGACTTTTGCAAGCTTCATTTACCAAACACGAAGTCTGGCCTGCTGCAATGTCTTGAGCAGCCCGGGCAATCAGAGCCACCCTCAACTTATGACTGCAAAGTCACGGATGGTGCCGTAATCGTCCACTGCCTACCAACTACCAGCGTCTTCCAAGAGTATGTAGACAATGTATTCATACCGTACATGGAGAAGCAGCTGCAGGTTGCCACCAGGTTGGATGTTGTGTTGGACACATACGTACATACCAAACAGTTTGAAGGAGTCTACCCGAGAAAAGAGAGGCAAGGGCGTGCGCAGGAAAGTGTCAGGCAAGACGAAATTGCCAGGCAATTGGATGGACTTCCTCCGTGACCCATTGAACATGAAGGAGCTGTTCTCCATTTTGACTCCCAAGATTGAAGAGTTAAAGTTGCCACCATTCAAAGCTGTATATGTCACATCAGGGCAAGCTGTGGTGTCTATTGGTGCCAACTTCCCCATGCAAAACTGCAATCATGAGGAGGCGGACACCAGAGTTGTGGTTCACGTAGTGCATTCTCTGGAGCAGTGTACAAAGACTATTCAAGTGCGTACCGTAGACACAGATGTTGTAGTCATACTTGCAAGCACATTCCATGATCTTATTGCGATCATGGTAACGGCTGTTGTTGTGGGTAGTGGTGGTGATGGCGTGATTATAGTGCTGTTAATGCCAGGATGAGGACCCGTCTGGAGGCCCTTCTGCATACCTATAACCTTTCCACGCATTTTTTTCCCCTCAATTGTAATCCGAGCTTCACTATGAGAAACAGCTTTGAACCATATGGTGGCGGTTCATCTCCTCTAAACAATGAGATACGGGGCTGCAGAGATACGAATAAGTTGGCGATGGGATAACTAGTAGATAGATATTGTAGTCCTTGGGTAACTAGAATCATGCTAAAGAGGCTGCACTATGACGTGAGGCAATAATTTAAATAATTTATTAATAGACAGACAGATATATATATATATATATATATATATATATATATATATATAGAGAGAGAGAGAGAGAGAGAGAGAGAGAGAGAGAGAGAGAGAGAGAGAGAGAGAGAGAGAGAGAGAGAGAGAGAGAGAGAGAGAGAGAGAGAGAGAGAGAGAGAGAGAGAGAGAGAGAGAGAGAGAGAGAGAGAGAGAGAGAGAGAGAGAGAGAGATATCAGATGCTTGTATTACGTTGACAAATAATGGCGCAAATTCATTTTCCATGTTAATAAAAAATTTAAATAATAGTGTTTTATTCATTTACCCATCGAATTACACAGGGTGCTTTGGTCAAAATAGCAATATATATATTGATAATGGTTTGTCTGTCTGCACTCAGACAAATATAAGACACTCTAGTAATAGAAGTGAACAACATTATTACAGTCTAACATTGGCTATTATTTTCTACTAGCCGAAAAGCCGCCCTCCGGGCGGACTTTTTGGCTAGCTCCTGCGGAGGGCTTTTGGTGGGCCTTCGGCCCAATAATTGTAACACTTGTATTTTAATGATAATGTATTTCACACAACCATGAGTTTAATCTCACAGAATAATGTTTGGGTTATCACAAAATCTGACAAAATATCTCGCGTAAAATTAATTATTTGTTCACAATTCTCGCTAATACTAAAATAAAAAATAAATTAAAGTGATCGGATATTCCCCAAAGTGGCCTTAAAACCTTTCCATGGTCGACCTGGGTCCAAAACTGTGCCATATGATGGGATTGCGCCCCTGGGGGCGGAACCTATAGCGGACACACACACAGACACACACACGCACGCACACACTTTCGATTATATTATTACAGATATCATTGTTTTTATAAAGTCACCTCTCTCTCTCTCTCTCTCTCTCTCTCTCTCTCTCTCTCTCTCTCTCTCTCTCTCTCT
>JACEEZ010019277.1:87500-92500 GCA_016584305.1 Chionoecetes opilio | reverse complement strand
TACTAAAAAGTTCTTCATTCATAGAAAATGCCAATATCTTTCTGAATCAAACTTGTCTTGTGATTTCTGGCATCTAAAAGCTCTAAAAAAAATTCTTCTTCATCTTTCTCTCCTATGCTTCAACCAGTTGGCTCCACCGCTGTCTCGTATATTTCTAAAGCTGAACTGTCGGCTCAAAAACCTTTTCTATAAATTCCACTCTGGTTGATGAAGGGCTTGTTTTTCCTTCTCCATCCTCTGACTATGTTATGCCTGTTATTAAGATCCTTCATAATAATGAATAATGCATCCTGTGCCCCTTCTTGCCTAGGTCCTCGGGTCAGAGGGCAGCGGCATATAATATGTTGATATGCAGACGGCATATCAACATAGTCACCAAACATCACCATTATATTCCTCCCCCTCCCATGAAAAAGTGAACGCGCCCTCACATTCACACAAAAGTGGGCATGGTACATAACAATTGTCAGGTAGCAAACATACATAGGTCACCAATAAGCTGAATCCTCATAAAACTAAAAAAATTGAGGAGGGCAAAACAAAACAAGGTGACTTGATAGCAAATTATTGAATTGCAACACAAAAAAGGATTAAGAATGCTCACATAATACAAATATATTGAAGTAGTGCAATAAACCACATGAAAAAGCGGAGGAAATAGTCAAAATCACAATGAGAAGTGAAAGAGGAGCCTCACAGCAGTAAAGTGGACTGAAAATAGAGCCAATCGCAAAGAGAAGTGAAAGAGGACGAGCAAATTACCAGCCAAACATGGAAACTAAACAGAAAGTTGGCAGAAGTAAAGAAATCACTGAAATCGCAATGTTGTCACAGGCGGGGATTAAAAGAAGAATGGGCCCCAGACATAACTACGTCATGGTTTGTTTACATCGGTGCATTGTGGGGATAAGTCGGGGTCGCCGCGGGTGGACCTACGGAGGGAAAACTACGACGATGGAAGAATTTAGAGTTGTTTTGCGTGACATTGATATTCCAGGTGCTATATTACCGTGTTCTGTTCTCGCTGACAACACATAGAGAAGACCTGAGGTAATGGCTGATGTGCAGGGGCTTCTAAACTAGGAAAACAGAGTCATAACAGAGCCTCATCAAGAGGTAAGCAAGTGGTAGGTAGTACGTATTGTGTCCCTACCACTTGTTTATCTCTAAATGAGACTCTGCTGTGACTTTTCTTGGTTTAGAAGCCTCTGCACATCAGCCATCACCTCAGGTCTTCTGTAGTGTTGTCAGCGAGAACACAGCATGGAACTATAGCACCAGGAATATCAATTTCGCCCAAAACAACTCGAAATTTTTTCATCGTCTGAGTCTTCTCTTTGTCGGTTGTCTATATTCATGGTTATGATATTATTAAAATACCTTATTAATTGAGTTCCTTTTGTTGTCTTTCCTTATAATAAGTAGTCGTATATACATCATGGTTTAAGTGTTACTTGACGAGCCAGTGCAATACGAGAAAATTGAAATTAACATGAGTTTCACAGTTTACTAACCATTTAGGCATACAAGTTTGAATAGGTATAGACCTATATAGGATAAATTTCTAGTGTTTGCCCATACTCTCCCACTTCCCCCAAATAAGTTTGGGGACCTGTGAGAATGCGGGGTTTTCTGGTTTTGAAAAAATTATGCGTCGAAAACACGTAATTAAAGAGTTGAGTAGGGGGGTAAATTTCCTAGATCTAGGATAATTCCCTTATATCTAGAGAAATTTGCCTAACCAAAATTAACATAACCTAGCCAAATTTAACCTAACCAAGCGGGGGGCTTGACCCACCGATAACCTAACCTAACCTAACCTAACCAACCAAAATATGCGTCGCGACCACATAGTTTTTGAGTTAGGGGTGTTGAAAAAATTCCGTAGATCTAGGGAAAATTCATTGGATCTCTTCTGAGTCCAGAGACGTGTGAACCTGACGATCTTCACAGAATGATGACTGAAGTGTCGAGAACCCCCCAACTGAGGAGGTTAGGTTAGATTTGTCTAGGCTAGGTTAGGGCAGGTTATATTTGGGTAGGTTAGGTTAAATTTGGTTAGGTTAGAGGGTTTCTTCAACGTTTTGAAGGGGGGTTTTGGGCTAAAAACACTTTTCAGTGATTAGATTACAGGAATGAACTCTGCGGTAACGTCTTGCCATATTTCACAAATTCCGTAGACTCATGGACTTATCGTTTGTGTGCGTGTGTGAGTGTGTGTTGGAATCACACGGAACGTGGTTTACCCCGAGGCACTTTGACCAGTGACCAACGACAGCAACAACACGATTGGAGTTTGCAATCACATGTTGTCTAATATATACTACTACTACAAACATCAATACATGGGTCCGAAGGGCCCACAAACACTTGTATACTCCTACTACAGACATCAATACATGGGTCCGAAGGGCCAACAAGCACTTGTCTAATATACTATAGGAGTAGCCGTGTGTCTGTGTGTCTGTCTGTTTTGGGTAGCCGAAACTGTAAATTCAATTTTGATGAGAGTAGGCTCAAAAAATCGCAAATAAATCGTAGGTGGTAAACGGTTAAGACCAATGTCGATTGAATAATTTTGAAGGGGGATTTTGGGCTAAAAACAATTTTCAGAGATTAGATTACAGGAATGAACTCTGCGGTAACGTTTTGCCGCATTTCACTAATTCCGTAGACTCATGGACTTACCGTTTGTGTGCGTGTGTGAGCGTGTGTGTGTGTGCGTATGTGTGCTTACAGGACAGGCGTGGGGCTGGGGTGAGGCAGTCGTGGGGATGGGGTGAGGCAGGCGTGGGTCTGGGGTTAGACAAGCGTGGGGCTGGGGTGAGGCAGGCTACGGTAGTGGTAGGTTGTCTACACCGAGGCACTTTGACCAGTGACCAACGACAGCAACAACACGATTGGAGTTTGCACCCACATAGTTGTTTAAAATATACTACTACTACAAATATCAATATATGGGTCCGAAGGGCCCACAAGCACTTGTAATCTTCTAAGTCTAACTCAATGCCCTATCCACTCCTACGCTGATGTTTCTACCCTACATTTTTCAACGTCGTTCATTAGACGTACAACTCAACAGGAACTAAGGGATTCACGTAGAGACGCCAAAGAGCGCCTACCTTCTAATCTTTCTATAATATCTGATTAGGCCGAGGCAAACCTTGCATTGTTCAATGCCTTAAAAACCCAACTTCTTCACTCATCTACTCGTCATAACCTTCCAAACAACTATCCTCTCTCCTTCAATGACGCTCGACTGTTTCCCTCTTCTACAATGAACATTCTCAGACTATCCTTTACTGAAAATCTGACATGGAAATCTAACATCTCATCTCTTGCTAAAACAGCTTCTAAGAAGTTGGACACCACATGTGTCCTGTGGCGTTTGCGTCCATTTTTTTTTCACCCTCCCAGTTGATTGTTCTGTACAGGGCCTTATCCACCCTCGTATGGAGTATGCTTCTCATATTTGGAGGGGATCCACTCATACAGCTCTCATAAACAGGGCAGAGTCAAAAGATTTTCGTCACATCAACTCCTCTCCTGTGACTGAATGTACTCAATCTTTAAATCACCAACGAAATGTTGCTTCTCTTGCTATCTTTTGCCGTTATTTTCATGCTCACTGTTCTTCTGAACTTGCTAACTGGATGCCTCTCACCCTCCTCGCTGCATAATGCTTTCTACTCATTATCATCCCTATTCTGTCCATCTTCCTAATGCAAGAGTTAACCAGTATCTTCACTCTTCCACCCCCTTCACTCGTAAACTCTGGAACTCTCTTCCTGTTTCTATATTTCCACTTTCCTACGACTTAAATTTCTTCTTCTTCTTCATGAGAAGAGTGACAAGAGACCTTCCGAACTGAACAACCCCTCCCCCAATCCTTTCAATATTCTCTTACTGTCTTATTAATAGGGTCTGGCAGCTATGCTTTATTTTTCTTCTTTTTGTTTTGCCTATAGCAAGTCCTTTGTGATGTTAAAACAAAAAAAATAGGATCGATATGGCATATGAAGGAAGGAAGAAAAATGGATGCGAATAGAACATACATACATGAAGAGGCAATGAAGTATAGATCAAACCAGCGACGGTAAAATATGAATCACATAACAGCCGTGAGTAGAAAAGCTAAAAACAAGTTATCTAAAAGTTGCTTCGTTGTCCAATGTTCAATCTGCACTCTTTCTTCTAATCTCCTCTTCCCTTCCTTATTTTCTTCCTCTCCCTCGCGATTTTACTTTCCTGTTCCTTTCACTACACTTTTCCAGCCATACGAGGAGCGGACATCTCTCCTATCTTACATCCACTATATATATCATATATTTCCCTTTCCTTTGTTCACGTATTTTTCTTCAGCCCATCAAACCTAATTCCATGTCATCTTTAAGCCTTCAAGGTTCTTCTTAATATTTTACCAAAATCATTGTAGACGTTAGCGCAAATTCCCCTACATTGTCTTTTTTTCCTTTCACCCTGCTCGTATGTCTGTCTCGAGACACTCACCATTCCCTCTCCCTAAATTTACTCATCTCCTCTCCCGTCCTCCACACCAGACCCCCCCACTCTCTCTCTCTCTCTCTCTCTCCTCTCTCTCTTCTCTCTCTCTCTCTCTCTCTCTCTCTCTCTCTCTCTCTCTCTCTCTCCCCCCCCCCCCCCCGCTTTTCTGCCTCAAGCTTTCTCCATTCCTCACTGTCCATAATCCTACTTCGTTCTACTCTTACCTTTGCACTCTTTTCTTCTGACTTTAACTATCACGGTCACCTGCAAAATTTGGAGCACACTTCAAAGAGTTTATCTCTCTCTCGTATATATATATACGGGTATATATATATATATATATATATATATATATATATATATTATAATAATATAAGCGAAAGTGTGTCTGTCTGTGTGTGTGTGTGTGTGGTATAGGTTCCGCCCCCCGTGGCGCAAACACCTCATATGGCACATTTTTGGAATCAGGTTGACCAGGGGAAGGTCATAAGCCCACT
>JACEEZ010019277.1:77500-80000 GCA_016584305.1 Chionoecetes opilio | reverse complement strand
AACCTCCTTGCATTCTTTTAATACCCTGGGATATTTCATCTGATCCTGGCGATTTAATTATTTTTATTTTATCTATACCCTCTTCCACCATTTCCCTAGTTATCACAATATCTTTGAGTTTCTCCTCATCGCTTCCTTTGAACATTTGTTAACTATCAGATATCGTCTGTGTATCCTCCTCCGTGTAAACACTTAGGAAATAATCATTTAGACATTTACACATATCCTCATCCGTATTTAAACCTCACCCTGTCGTGACCTTAACGGCCCAACTAATTCCCTTGTCTTCTATAATAATATAAGCGAAAGTGTGTCTGTCTGTCTGTCTGTCTGTGTGTGTGTGTGTGTGTGTGTGTGTGTGTGTGTGTGGTATAGGTTCCGCCCCCCGTGGCGCAAACACCTCATATGGCACATTTTTGGAATCAGGTTGACCAGGGGAAGGTCATAAGCCCACTTATGAGATGATCCGATCACTTTTTTTTTTTTTTTTTTTAGCAGCCTATTAGCGAGAATTGTGAAAACAAAAGTGGGTTACGAGAATTGAGGAAACCTTGATGTAGGGTGATGGGTAATGAGTGAGTGAATGGGTGGGGTGATGGGTAATGGGTGGGTGGGGTGTGATGGGTGGGGGGAGGGTGAATGGGGGGTGATGGTGGGTGTGAATGGGTTGGGTGATGGGGGGGAATAGGTGGGGGGTGATGGGTAATGGGTGAGTGAATGGGGGTGTGGTGGTGGTGATGGGTAATGGTGAGGGTGAGTGAATGGGTGGGGGGTGATGGGTAATGGGTGAGTGAATGGGTGGGGGGTGATGGGTAATGGGTGAGTGAATGGGTGTGTGGGTGATGGGTAATGGGTGAGTGAATGTGGGGTGGGGGTGTGATGGGGTGTGTAATGGGTGAGTGAATGGGTGGGGGGGTGAATGGGTAATGGGTGATGTGAATGGGTGGGTGGGTGATGGGTAATGGGTGAGTGAATGGGTGGGGGGTGATGGGTAATGGGTGAGTGAATGGGTGTGTGGTGATGGGTAATGGGTGAGTGAATGGGTGGGGTGGTGATGGTGAATGGGTGGGGGGTGATGGGTAATGGGGTGGTGGTGATGGGTAATGGGTGAGTGAATGGGTGGGGGGTGATGGGTAATGGGTGAGTGAATGGGTGTGGTGATGGGTAATGGTGTGAGTGAATGGGTGGGGGTGATGGGTAATGGGTGAGTGAATGGGTGGGGGTGAGGGTAATGGGTGAGTGAATGGGTGTGTGGTGATGGTAATGGGTGAGTGAATGGGTGGGGGGTGATGGTAATGGGTAGTGGTGATGGGTATGGGGAGGAAGGTGAGTGAATGGGTGGGTATTGGGTAATGGGGATGAATGGGTGTGTGGTGATGGGTAATGGGTTGAGTGAATGGGTGGGGGTAATGGTGAGTGAATGGGTGGGGGTGAGGGTAATGTAGTGATGGTGGGGATAAACATTCTACATCAGATTTCATGAAGTTAGAAGGCTACTGGAGAGTCCAGTTTGTGGCCGAGGCCCCAAACACAGGTGGTGGGCCGAAGGCCCACCAATAGCCCTCCGCAGGAGCTAGCCAAAAAGTCCGCCCGGAGGGCGGCTTTGCGGCTAGTGGTTTTATATACCTGATAGAACCCCTTTGGATAACTTTTCGCCTGTTCTGCTACTTTAATCTCATAATTGTTCTTGACAACTCGAGTTAATTTCTTCACTGTCCTTGCCATCACGTTATACTGTTCTTTGCTTACCAATCCTGCCTTGAATCTTAAATAAATGTTTCTTTTTACTCCAATGTTGTGTTTTAAATTAGTGGTCATCCATTTTAGATGACACTTTCTGGACCATATTTCCCTATAAGCAATATTTCTTTTCTGTCCGTCAATTATATTCCTTACAAATGAGGTATAATCCTCCTCAGCCTCTACCTCACTTCCATTTCTAACCTCTCTTATTACCTCCTCATCCCCGACTTCACTTCCCTGTCTAACCGCTCTAATTACCTCCTTAGCCCCGACCTCACTATCATATTTAACCGCGCCAATTACCTCCAGGTGCCTTCCTAATCCTTCATAATTGGCCTTTCAAGCTGTCATCGCCCTGTCCTTATCTTGGGAACATTTCTTCCCCTCCATCCCACACCTCTTATTAATAACTTCCAGGTGTCTTCTTAATCCTGCATAATTGGCCTTTCTGAAATTAGGTATTCGATGCTTATTGCCACTTCATTTTCCAACTTCCCATTTTAAGCTAAATCTGATCTCATAATGGTCGCTATTATCTAAATTCCCACCGACCTCCACATTTGTAACTAAATCGTCTCTATTTGTCAGCAATAGATCTAGAATATTATCTCCTTTAGTAGGCTCCTTGATTGCTTGACTTAGGAAGTTATCCTGGATAATATTTAACAATTCATCTGCGTCGCTGTCACCTATGATTAAATCCCAGTCTATATTCCTAAGATTAAAATATCCCACGACGCATAGTCGATCATATCTG
>JACEEZ010019277.1:67500-75000 GCA_016584305.1 Chionoecetes opilio | reverse complement strand
CCTCGATTCAGTCTCACGGTGCAATCGCTGATTTGACACGTAATTATCCCAGCGATACCCCATGATTCTGCGAAGACACTTATTAGCAAAGGCATCGATTCGACTCTTCAAATCGCTATTTAGTGTCCATGTCTCACACTCATAGAGTAAGACAGGGGTCACAAGCCACTTGAAGATCCGGATCTTTGTCCTCCTGCACAGGTACCGACAACGCCAAATACTCCTGCTGAGCGAGTCCATAACACCGTGGGCTTTGCAATCCGCCGTAAGACTTCTTGACGTGACCACCCGCCGTCATTATGGTCTGCCCTACCAAGGTATGTAAAACTTTTCAAGATCTCAACGTCCTCGCCGCACGCATGAACAGACTTTACTGTTTAATCCAGTAAGCCTCCAAACACCTGGACCTTGGTCTTAAGCCAGGAGACCTCAAGTCCAAAAGGCTTTGCCTCCTCATGCAGCGCCTCGAGAGCCATCACCAGGACCTCCAGCGACTCAGCAAAGATTACTGCAATATCGGTAAAAACAAGATCAGTGATCTTGGTGTTGCCGAGGGATGCTCCACAATCACTTTGATCTACAACTTTGCCCAATACCCAGTCCATACAAGTGTTGAAAAGTGCTGGGGCAAGGACGCACCCTAGTCTCACTCCTGTATTCACAAGAAAGAAGCTGGATACACCTCCCCCACACTTCACAGCACTCTCAGTCCCAGAGTACAGACCAGTCATCAAACCAATAGTCCTTGCAGGAATCCCAGGTGTGGCAGAAGATCCCAGAGTGACTCACGATGCACTGAGTCAAACGCCTTCTGGAGATCAACATAGACTGCAATCATCCCCTGTCGAAACTGACGTCGGCATTCCACCAGGACACGAAGCGCTAGGATACGGTCCGTTGTTGACTTACCAGGCGTGAACCCAGACTGCTGAGGTCTCTGATGTTTCAGCAGATGACTGCGGATCCGTGTCAGTAATATATGGGCAAACACCTTGCCTGGCACGCTGCGCAATGTAATACCGCGGTAATTGTTGCAGTCCTGACGGTCCTCTATCCCTTTCCAGATAGGGACGACTAGCCCCCTTTTCCAGACAGGAACCATACTGCCGGTCTGTTATTATACATTAATTTTCTAAGTATTCCATCCATTGCTTCTTTATTATTTTCTCACATATCTTGCATACTGTGCTCGTCAATGACACTGGTCTAATATTTAGTAGTTCATCCTCCTTCCCATTTTTATATATTGGCACTATATCTGCTCTCTTCCACTCCTCTGACACTTTTCCCGTTGTTAATGAGCACTCTATTATATCATATACTGGTTCGACCAACTGCTTTCTGCACTCTTTTAAAATATAACTCGACACTCCGTCTGGTCCTTTTGCTTTCCTCTCCTCCAATTCCTTCAACAGTACATGAACTTCCTCTTTCTATATTTTTATTTTACACTCCTTTCGGACTTTTGTCATTCCTTGCGGTTCGTTGAATTTTTATTCTTTTGTGAATACCTGCTGAAAGCTTTTATTTTGTCCCCTTTTCCAGTCAAGGGGAATGGTACCTGATTACCACACGGCTGTCAGGACAGCATGCAACCCGCAGATTATGGCCTTACCCCCAGCTTTGACGAGCGCCGCACTGATATTACAAACACCAGCTGCCTTTCCACCCCTCAACTTTGCTACAGCCTCTCTGACTTAAGAACATAAGAACATAAGAAAATAAGGAAGCTACAAGAGGCCGCGAGGCCGACACGTGGTAGTTCCTGTCACATAACACTACCTACATCCACCTTCCATCCCCATCCATGTACTTGTCCAGCCCCTCTTTAAAGCTCCCCAATGACTCGGCACTAACTACCTGTCTACTGAGTCCATTCCAATCATTCACCAGTCTATTCGTGAACCAGCTTTTCCCTATTTCCTTTCTAAATCTACGCCCTTCCAGCTTGAATCCATAACGTCTTGTTCTACCCTGGTTAAAAGCCGTAAGAACTTTTCTTACCTCTCCTTTATTAAATCCCTTTATCCACTTAAAAACTTCTATCAGATCGTCCCTTACTCTGCGTCTCTCAAGTGGGTGTAACTTTAATAACTTCAATCTCTTCTCATAACTAAAGTTACGCATCCCTTGTATCATATTTATCTTGACTTCGTCATGAGAGGGTGCGGTTTCGTCAGTGGGAGGATCGGCATCCACTGCCTGTAATCCAGTGGTGTGAAGCTGCTCAATCGGAGGGTCCACCGTGAACAACTGCCCAAAATACTCATCCCAACGAGCCATCTGCCTATCCATGTCCGACACCAGGCGTCCATCTGCTCCTCGAATAGCACTCGCCCGAGATGGAAACTTGGAACGGAGCTTCTTCAGGGCTCGGTAGGCGGTTTGGAGGTCATTAGCTTTCAAATGGCCCTCGACATCCTCAGTGAGACTCCTGACATAACTCTCCTTATACCTCTCTCTCTCTCTCTCTCTCTCTCTCCTCTCTCTCTCTCTCTCTCTCTCTCTCTCTCTCTCTCTCTCTCTCTCTCTCTCTCTCTCTCTCTCTCTCTCTCTCTCTCTCTCTCTCTCTCTCTCTCTCTCTCTCTCTCTCTCTCTCTCTCTCATATATATATATAATATATATATTATAGAATATATATTATATATATATATATATATATATATATATATATATATAATATATATATATATATATATATATATAGACATATATATATATATATATATATATATATATATATATATATATATATAATATATATATATATATAATATATTATATATATTATAGACATATATATATATATATATATATAGACATATATATATATATATATATATATATATATATAGACATATTATAATATATATATAGACATATATATATATATATATATATATATATATATATATATATATATATATATATATATATGTATTGTGGTGGATGTTTGTCACAAAAATATATTTATTTGAGGTATTACCAATACAAATCCCATTGTCTATCGTATCCCGACACAATACCCCAGCTAATCAACTAACTAGGATACTTATCGGTGGATAGTAGGGTTGAAATGGTTGTAGGCTTAATCAATACTGCAATGTCTTGTTATTCGAAGTGGTCGCGCGTTATCAAGGCCGCTGGTGAAGGGCGGAGGCGAAGGCGATATTGTTATCGGCGTCAGGCGGGTTTTCATAACCCAGTTATCCTCGACGCGGCGAGATATAATCACTTGTGTTGATTTTAACACGTCCTATTGTGTTTATCACTTATATGTTCAAAATGAACGTATGTACAGTTCTTCTCGTTATAATCAGAGAAGAAATGTTAATCCCGTTGGAGCTGGAATGGTACTTATATATACCAGCACTTATATATTTAATAACAGATGTTAACTCGGTAGAGGCTGGAAGTGTACTTATTATTTACTTAAATTACCTTAATTAAAACCCATTACAATTATAATTATATATATACATCCCTACGCACCCCCTTTGATGAGCGGACAATACCTCCCTCACAAGGGGGGCGGGAAACAAACCACCACTCTGCCAAATATTGAGAGGGTGGTTGGTGGATAATTTCCACAACTGGGGGCCAGCGAAAACTGAAGTTACGCTTCAAGTCACATCACCCCAGGCCACATAGCACCTGAACATTTGAATAGTGGTTTCGGCACTTTGGTCTTTGGCTATTTTGAAATTAACAGCCATGATAAGAGTTACATGTGAATATGCAGACATATACTTTATTGGGGGGAGAGTTATCTCCTTTAACCCTTTCACGCACGGTGACGCGATCGCGTCAAAACGGGCCCGTCTACAATCTGAGCTTTTGACGTGAATTGCGTCAAAAACAGTTAAAAATTCGCCAAAAATAAAGTATTTATCAGAATTGCGTCAAATTGTTTTGCGTCAAAGATCCAAGCTAGACCTATAAAATAAACTAATTGTCAACTCTCTCGTGTAAGTGGATGTGAAATGATAAGGGTTTGTGTCGCAGTTTCTACTCAGCAGGCAGCCTGTGAGCGCGGATTGTCGTCCCTTTAATTCGTGTCCCGAGCTGGCCATACTGGCCATATGAAATTTATAATGGTAGCGTTGGAATCCTCATCAAAATTCGCTTTTATTGGCATATAAACCATAAAAAGTTGACTCAGGAAGTTTCGAGCTACGAAGTGGTGAACGTAAGTATTTCTTATTTCTCTTTACTCAATATTTTTTTCTGAGTCGGTGAATTCCGCTATTTATTTGCATTTCTTGTTATTTTTTTCTTTCATAAGGCAGAATAATCTCTTGCAAAGCCAATCTATAATAATATAAGCGAAAGTGTGTCTGTCTGTCTGTGTGTGTGTGTGTGTGTGTGTGTGTGTGTGTGTGGTATAGGTTCCGCCCCCCGTGGCGCAAACACCTCATATGGCACATTTTTGGAATCAGGTTGACCAGGGGAAGGTCATAAGCCCACTTATGAGATGATCCGATCACTTTTTTTTTTTTTTTTTTTAGCAGCCTATTAGCGAGAATTGTGAAAACAAAAGTGGGTTGCGAGAATTGAGGAAGCCTTGATGTAGAGTTATGGGTAATGGGTGAGTGAATGGGTGGGGTGATGGGTAATGGGTGTGGGGTGATGGGTGAGTGAATGGGTGGGGGGTGATGGGTTGGGGGTGATGGGTGATGGGTGAGGGAATAGGTGGGGGTGATGGGTAATGGGTGAGTGAATGGGTGTGTGGTGATGGGTAATGGATGAGTGAATGGGTGGGGGGTGATGGGTAATGGGTGAGTGAATGGGTGGGGGGTGATGGGTAATGGGTGAGTGAATGGGTGGGGTGATGGGTAATGGGTGTGGGGTGACGGGTGAGTGAATGGGTGGGGGATGATGGGTTGGGGGTGATGGGTGATGGGTGAGGGAATAGGTGGGGGGTGATGGGTAATGGGTGAGTGAATGGGTGTGTGGTGATGGGTAATGGGTGAGTGAATGGGTGGGTGGTGATGGGTAATGGGTGAGTGAATGGGTGGGGGGTGATGGGTAATGGGTGAGTGAATGGGTGGGGGGTGATGGGTAATGGGTGAGTGAATGGGTGGGGGTGATGGGTAATGGGTGAGTGAATGGGTGGGGGGAATACATACATTTCTACATCCATGATTTCAGGAAAGTTAGAAGGGGCTATCTGGAGAGTCCATGTTTGGTGGGCCGAAGGCCCACCAAACACAGGTGGTGGGCCGAAGGCCCACCAATAGCCCTCCGCAGGAGCTAGCCAAAAAGTCCGCCCGGAGGGCGGCTTTGCGGCTAGTGATATATAATAATGCCAGGAAGAAAGAATACACGATGGTGAAATTGATAACATAAAAAAATAATTCGCCGTACAGTCAAGCCATTTCGCGGGGCCCCTTAGGGAGCATAAGACGGATGTCGCAGTGGACGGAGAAACTTATTAAACTTTTCGTGCGTGAAGGGGTTATTTAAAATATCCCCAGTATAGTCATCACCATTGACCTCAAATGGTTTTAGGAGCTCTCTATCAGTGGGAAGTTCAGGAGGACCTAGATAGGAGACTAGTCTAGCTTCATATCTATTATATTTAATGAGAGATTTGAGGTATTATTTGACGGCCTGCCTACCATGATGTATCCAAAATTGACACCTGATATCGGCTAATATTGTAGCCATTCCGCATTGTAATGAGTTCCTATGATATTCTTCCACCAACAATTTATTAAGATGATAGCGTTTGGGAATTAGTATGGGATGGCAGGTGGTATTTGGAAGATCAGCTTTCAAATTTCGTCCTCGACACCTAATTATGCCCTCATGATCTAGGTACAGACCTAATAATTTAGTCAATTTGTTCCTATGGGGGCTGGCTGAGGCCAAGAGCTGATATTCCTCAGGAAATACCTGCTTTTGTATTGCTCTGACCCAAAACCTCAAAGAGTCAGAGCTATCCCTTTTAATGGATTTGAAGACTAAATTAGTAGTCTTAATTAGTTTGC
This sequence comes from Chionoecetes opilio, assembly GCA_016584305.1. Lineage (NCBI taxonomy): Eukaryota > Metazoa > Arthropoda > Malacostraca > Decapoda > Majidae > Chionoecetes > Chionoecetes opilio. The sequence goes on along the minus strand of JACEEZ010019277.1, from coordinate 69,006 downwards.
TCAGTATCCTCTAATACCTCACTAATTGGTGTGGGCAAGAAAATGGTTCCAATTCTGGTAATTAATAGGGGTAGTGCATGACTAGGAATACTCTCTACTTGTTCGGCTTGGTAAGTATGTGGGATGGGTCCCATTATTACCTTACCACCAGCGCTGGTGAACATAGAGACGTTATGTCTTTTGATGGTCTTCCTTAGGTAACGCCTAAAATAATCAGGGCCTATTATTAATTGGAAGGGACCATCAACGTCCTCGAAGGTATTACTTACTAGTTTAACACCATTATCCCTTAGCATTAAAGCTGTCTTTTAGTCCATTAACAGTTAAACTAATACCAATATTATTAACTACAGCAGCTACCCTACATTTATATTTTCCTAATTGGACTAGGGGTTGAACTATGTCAAAGGTTTGAGCCTCTTTATTGGCAAGAAAACCTGACATGGCTAAATTAACTTTATTAATTATGGGTAGTTGTAACAATTCAACTATCTCCCTACTTATGGAAGATCTTTGTGCACCACTGTCAAATATTGTCTTTACTATGACTGCATTACCATTGTGGCTCACCTTCAATTCTGCAGTAGGAACAGCTGCTGAACTACTCTTACTGCTGAACTACTTAGTGACTGCCGTCTTAACTACTGTAGGGTCTGAGTTATTAATTTGTATCACTGTTAGGACAAAGAGCGATGTCATGAACAGATTGTTTACATTTCCTACAAGTTCTTAAGTTTATAGGGCATGCCTTTGAAGCATGTTTACCACGGAGACAGGTTAGGCAATTACCAAGGCTCATTAACCTTTCAACTCTCGTGTAACAATCTGAATAGATATTACATGTGGAGGGTGTATGTTCTCCCTCACATAAGACACAATTTATTATTCGTACTTCATTTGAAGTAGCCCTAGAATTAGGGATTGTATCTTTTATTTGAGTAGGTCTTAGTGGTTTACTGGAAGACTGAGAAGTTTGAATCTTAAGTACAGGCTGTTTAATTTGCGTAACTTGAACAGGCGCAGGATAAATACCCACTAACGAGGGATCTTTAAACTCTATGGGTGTCTGATATAGCTGATTACCCTTAAGTGTAACGATCTTGATCTCCCTGTGGGGAGGGGGGGGGGGGGGGGGTTCCTGCTCAATACCTTGCAAATTTTAGGTTACAGAAACTTTAGCTGTTGATGGAATATGAGCACACTCCAGTAATCCCTCATATTCAATTACTTTATCGAGATATCTTTGACACTGTTGTTGATAATTGATCACACATTGGTGAATCATTTCTTAAACCCCAGCTTGTCTTAATTGAACTTCATATAGGAAGTAAGCCTCTTCATAATATTCCCATTGCTCATTTAACAATGGTAGACCTGTCTTTAAATTAATATAATCAATAGGAATTGACTTAATTGCATCCTCACACTTATTATATATTCGTGTGAGCATTGCTAATTTAGCCGATAATGAATGCTTAGCAAATTTTGCCATGATTTAGTTAATAA
>JACEEZ010019277.1:5000-65000 GCA_016584305.1 Chionoecetes opilio | reverse complement strand
TTGGTTTTTCTGTAAGGCATTTCTAAGTATGTCAGTTCAGTATACCATGGCAGTTTATGTTGGTGTTGTATAGTGCTGCGAGGATCTCTTGGGGAAGACTATAAGCCCTGATGATGTCCTATGATGCTATCTATAACAGACGTGGCAGCTGACCTACCTTCTTCAGGAAGGCACAGGTGAGGCGGATGACAGCGTGTTGCCGTGAGGGGGGGGACGCCCACCGCCGCCAGGAGCACCTAAGGCGGTATAAGTGCAGGTAATATTCTAGTGTCCTTTCCCGCCCTTATTAGTGGGGGGGGGGGGGTTTCCACCAAACCTTCACAAGTTCCTTCAGATACCTCTAAAACGTAATTATAATGTGTGTGGTAAAATTTTGTTAGGTTACCGGGGGGGTTCGAGGAATATGGAGCTTACTTAGGAGGGGGGTGCAGTCAGTTCGTACACAAGTTATTTCGTACACCAAAAAGTTGCTTCGTAGTCTATAATCTATATGAAACTATAGTCGTTTCGTACACTCAACTCAGAGTTGAACTTGAATACTAGTTACAAAACGAGGTAAAGTTTTAGTGTTTGCCCATACTCTCCCACTTTCCCCAAAACAAGTTTGGGAAGCTGTGGGAATGCAGGGCTTTCGGGTGGTGAACAAATTATGCGTCGAAAACACGTATTTAAAGAGTTGTGTAGGGGGTAAAATTCCCTAGATCTAAGGTAATTTCCTTATATCTAGAGAAATTTACCTAACCTAGCGGGGGGCTTGACCCACCGATAACCTAATCTAACCTAAGAAAACCTAACCAAATCCAACCAAACCTAACCTAACCAAATCTAACCTAACCAAATCTAACCTAACAAAATATAACCTAACCTAACCAAATATAACCTAACCTAACCAAATATAACCTAACCTAACCAAATATAACCTAACCTATCCAAATATAACCTATCCTAGCCTACCCAAATATAACCTACCTTAAAGTAATCGTCCAGACCATTTCATCATTCCTGATTTAATGCAGTCAAAATATAGCCATGATCGAGTATATCAACAATAAGTTGTCACATTTTGCATCCAGTCACCCGTTTTGAAATGATCCGCATTCAAAATCTGTAAATTCCCCGTGCTCTCAAAACACAACTGTTTATCAGCAGACGACGCACCATGGGTCGGCGACGTCACAACAGGGAGCCTCCCAGCACCGCCTGATACATATGCGCGGAGACTCTGAGAAAAATGTAGTACTTGGGTAATTTTGGGTGTTTCTGATATATTTTTTGTGCGATGTGGCATGTACTTGCATCCTGTGTGGGTGCAGCGTGGGGGCTGTGCCTTTACCGAGAGCTTAGCACCCATTTGCAAACTGTGGGGCGACGATATATGTGTGCAGATGTGTGCAGCGGCGGCAAGCGGCGGGGAGCGGCGGGTAGTAGCAAGGCCACCGAGATGAGGGCTGCAGTACCCTGGCTACTACCAGCCGCTCCCCGTCGCTCCACAGGTCTGCACACATATATCGTCGCCGTGTGGGTTGTGAATGGGTGCTAAGCTCTCGGGAATGGCACGGCTTTCTTGCCGTGCCCATGCAGGATGCAAGTATGTGCCGTGTCGCACAAAAAATATACCAGAAGCACCCAAAATTCCCCAAGTACTACATTTTTCTCAGCGTCTCCGTGTGTCTGTGTCGGGCGGGGCTGGGAGGCTTACCTCTTGTGTCGTCGCCAGCAAGTTTCGCGCCACGGCTGGAATGTGGCTGTTGTTTTTCCCGCGCTTTTTACAAAAGTCATGTTTTTAGGGAAATAAGGCGTGAAAATGAATAATTTTTTGTGGATTAGGTATTTTGAATGATCATTCAACATAATTATGCAAAGAAAAAATGGGTCTGGACGATTACTTTAACCTAACCTAACCAAATTAACCTAACCTTAACTGATCTAACCTAACCTCCTAGCTGGGGGTTGGGGGGGTTCTCGACACTTCGGTCATCATTCTGAGAGGACAGTCAGGTTCACACGTCTCTGGACTCCGAAGAAATCCAATCAATTTTCCCTCAGATCTAGGGAATTTTTCAACACCCCTAACTCAAAAACTATGTGGTTGCGACGCATATTTTGTACCCGAGCCAAATATCCCGCATTGCCCCAGGTCCCCAAGCTTGTTTTGTGGGAGAGGGGGAGTATGGGCAAACACTAGAATAATACCCAAAACGACACCAGGTATGTACGAAAAAACTCAAAATCAGTGTACGAAACAACTTGGGTAAATTTCTAGTGTTTACCCATACTCTCCCACTTCCCTCAAACAAGTTTGGGGACCTGTGGGAATGCGGGGTTTTCGGGTGGGGAACAAATAAAGCGTCGGAAACACGTAATTTAAGAGTTGTGTAGGGGGATAAAATTCCCTAGATCTAGGGTCATGTCCTTATATCGAGAGAAATTTGCCCAATCAAAATTAACCAAACCTAGCGGGGGGCTTGACCCACCGATAACCTAACCTAACCAAATCTAACCTAAGCTAACCTAACCAAATCTAACCTAACCAAATCTAACCTAACCTCCTAGCGAGGGGTTGGGGGGTTCTCGGCACTTCGGTCATCATTCTGTGAGGATCGGCAGGTTCACACGTTTCTGGACTCAGAAGAAATCCAATTAATATTCCCTAGATCTAGGGAATTTTTTCAACACCCCTAACTCAAAAACTATGTTGTTGCGACGCATATTTTGTACCCCAGCCAAATATCCCGCATTACCGCAGATCCCCAAGCTTGTTTTGTGGGAGACGGGGAATATGGGCAAACACTAGAATAATACCATAACTTGTGTACGAAACTCCCTGTAACCATCACACTTCATCAAGATCACACGTTTATCAGTTATATATTTTTATGTATTTTCGGTTTTGTATCATCCAATAGTATATATCGGATATAGTTTACGTCATCTACATAATCTACTCCACATACAAAACTCGTTTCCTCCTTCCCCGCCCAAAACCCGATGGTTTTTCCCACGTTCCCGATGGGTCCTCAGGTTTGTTATGGTGTAGGGGGATAACTGCAAAATTAGGCATTTCAAACAATTTTGAATGTGATTAACATTCTTACCACATCAAAATACATAGGGAAGAGCATTTATAATCTCGTACTCAATTATTGTTTGGAAGTACCTTCCTGTGACCTGGAAGTATGGTGGGCTTCACCCCCCCATTATCCCCTTGTGTTATTTTTCATATCCGACGGTTGTTACAGGGGTTAGAATACAGGTAAAATTCTAGCGTTCTTTCCCGCCCTTATTAGTGGGGGGTTTTCCAGTAAATTTCTAGCGTTTGCCCATAATCTCCCCCTTCCCCCAAACAAGTGTGGGGAACCTGTGGGAATGCGGGGTTTTCGGGTGGGGAACAATAACTGCGTTGAAATACATATTTTTGGAGTTATTTAGGAGATTCAAAATTCTCTACATCTAGGGTAATTTACCTAGATCTAGGGAAATTTACCTAACTAAACTAAACCTAACCTAGCTAATAGCTTAACCTCGTTTAACCTAACCTCCTAAACTTACCAAATTTAACCTGATATCCTAAACCATTAGGAGATCAGGTTAAATTTGCTAAAACCCAGCATTTACCGGAAAACCCTCCACTAATAAGGGCGGGAAAGAACTCTAGAATTTTACCTGTATTTCTAACCCCTGTAACAACCGTCGGATATGAAAAATAACACAAGGGGGTAATGGGGGGGTGAAGCCCACCATCGAGGTTCGGTTAAGTTATCAATGCCCGGTAAAATTTTACACTAGGACCAGAATTCTCTACACAATTATAGAGTATGATTTATGGTTACCTTAATGGATTCTGAGAAACATTCTCTCCATGAGCTTCCGTTGTAAATTACTAGTTTCGGAGATCTAAATTGTTATTAATTTGATTTAAAATTTTATTTTTAACGTACTTTGTACTAAATTACTGGTTGAAAGTACCAAAAATATCAACTAACCTAAGCCCTCATTTTAACCTGACTAAAGCCAAATTCGCATTAATAATTGCTCCGCGGCAAAGGAAAAATTGAGGCGATGCAGGTCACTAGCGAAAGAAGAGTGAGGTGCATGTAAACACTTGTCTCTCTTGTCACTTGTCATATCCAAAAGTACTGATTTGTGACGGAAGCTCATTGGGAGAGTTTTTCTTTGAATCCAATAATCTAGACATAAACCATACTCCCAATTGTGTAGGTAATTCTGGTCCTATTGTAAAATAATACCCAATGCCCAGGTTAGGTTAGTGAGTTAAGATTTGTTTTATCACCCCTGTCATATCTCTTTACTACCATATGAAGGACTAATCTTTTGTCATATACGTCTCCTATTACCCTTCAAACCTCTTGGCAAACTGTTACTTTGGTCAAAACCATGGACAAAACCTATCTTATATGAATAAATATGACCCTCCCCCGCCGCCATTCACGCAGTTCAGCACCTCGCCTTTCCCAGGCCCGCCAGGCCGCCAGCCACGGCGTGGTCAGTGCTCATTTGCAACCCCCTCAGGTTAGGTTTGGTCATGGGTGGGTTAGTTTAGTTTTATTTGTGAACTATATTTTTCTGGTAGATTTTGATGTGTTTAGGAACCATTATTATTATTTTTTTAAATCATTAGTTTTTCAGAGGTGAGGTCACGGGGGTAAAAAAAAAAAATAGTGATTGTCAAGAAAAAGAAACATCAGATTCATTCAAAACCCATCAAAATCTATCAGAAAAATATAGTTTTATCTGAAATAGGAGAGGCTTGATATAAAACAAAGCTTTACCGGTTAGTGAACAACTGCAACAACAACATTATATATTATAAATATATATATATATATATATATATATATATATATAATATATATATATATATATATATATATATATATAATATATTATATATATTGTGTGTATATATATATATTATATATATATATATATATATATATTGTATATATATATATATATTTTATATATATGTATATATATATATATTTTTATATATATATATATATATATAATATATATATATATATTATATATATATATATATATAAGAAAATATACACAAAACATGTCATTTTTATTGGCGTATTTGGTGTGAATTTGGTTTTCAGTGAAAGCCCAGTTCTGCTTAATAATAACCCATATTTTTATAAGACAGAACTGGGCTTTCACTGCCAACCTTAATAACACGATTTGTGTATTGTTTCTTCTGCAGCATTTATGTAGTGAAGATGCTATTCACCTCTGGACACTAACAAATATAACCTATTTGGTAAATATTCCACAGGAGTAGGCGGCCGCCACCAGCCGGAGCAGCGGGGCCGCATATTACCCAAGTCTGGAAAGGGTCGCCTTGCCGGGTGAAGATGCTTGGCTGTCCCTATGAAGCTAACCATCGGATTTTCTCGAAAATACCCTCATTGTGATTCCCACAGAAAGTTATCATGATTTTGGTAAGGAAAGCTAACCATGACCTGAAGTAACCTAATCTGACGTGTTCAAGAGTTAAGTAGGTGACCCTTTGTGTAGGCTTACACAACCATCCGGGACAGTTCCGGGTGGCCCAGTTCAGACTAATATTATGTGCCATTTGGTTTAGTTCAAGGTTAAGGTTAGGTAAGTAAGACAATTTACCTGAATATCTACTAGAATTTACTGTTGCAAATTTATATATATATATATATATATATATATATATATATATATATATATATATATATATATATATATATATATATATATATATATATATTATATATATATATATATATATATATATAAAATATATATATATATTATATTTAATCCCTCCCCAGGTCAGAACGTTAGGTTAGGAATCCTTGGAGTTAACCTAACTTTTTAAATAAGGGGAGGCTATGGCCCCTCATGGTCTTTTGCTGAAGGGTCATTAACTTATCCTAACCTCCTGACTTGGGTTTTTCTCTAAAAAACACGAATCTGCATCGGTAATGGTATAGAGTAGACCCCTACCTGATTAGACAAAGATAGAATACAAGTGATATCGAAATAATGTATGTGATTAAGGACAAACTCTAAATTTACCGTTAGGGTAATGCTGCTGTCTCACAGAGCCGGGTGAGCTGGATGGCCCCTTCCCGTCTAATAGAAAAACAACAGTCCAACACGGCGAAGAATCAGCAAAAAATGTCAACAGCCGCAATGTTCTTTATTTGTCACCGGGTTCATACCGTTCTATACCGGGTCCTCACCGGCCTGGTACCGGGCTCACCGTCCCGCGAAACGGGTGCGCCGTCCTTATACCGTCCTCGTACCGGGCTCTCACCGTTCGCCGCAGCTTTTACTCGCCCGGCACAAGTTTTGAGCATACTCAAAACTCCTGCCGGGCGCGGATGGCCGGCAAAGTCCCCTGAACGTGTTCAACGGACGGGAAACGGCCCACTGTGTGTCCTCACCGTGTGACCCCGTCTGCCCCTAGTTTTTCACACAGTGGCGAACGGTGAGCCCACACGGCTCTGTGTGAGAGCAGCATAAGTTTAGATTACATGGCTATTGTAGAGTTTAGCTCCATGTCTCCAAAAGTATAATATATTTTGTATACTTTATGTTTATTTGTCACATTCATTTGCCATTGCATACTGTTTTGTGACTGGCATGTCAGGGGGTTTGTTTTCCCGTAAGTGTTTTAGGCCACACCCTCTATCTGCTCTGTGACATAATGCTAGGCTTAACATTTTTTTTTATTAATGTATACATGTCATTCCAGTGGGCACAAGACAGCAGTGTGATGGGACGCTAAATTGGTCAACACAAACACAGTTTTCATGTTCTTCATGGAGAAACTAGGCTTCACAGACCATTGAAGGTGTACAAAATTTTGGAAATCAATGCTCTTTACAACATCTACAACATGAACATCAGGCTGAGGAAACCAGAAGAGATTGAACTGAGGGAACAACAAGAAAGAGGTTTGGTCTAGTTTAATTATGTTGATATAGGTTCCTTTAAAACCCCTACAGGGCAGTGTTATTTAGTTTTTTTAGCTATACCTGAGTGCCTTTTTTTATTGCCTCACTGCACTCTCAACATTTAGCTGAAGCTACATCCCTTCCTTGTTGTGTTCTCTATTATCTACCAATTATCTACCGATTAATTTCCATGCTCCCTTGTTTGCACAGCGTACTCTTCCATTATCATATGTTTATTAGATATTATTTGACATTGTTTCTACCTCTAATCTCTCAAACTATACATTGCCTTGCAAATTAAGTATTTCACTTGCATCCAAATACAATCAGCATATTTTGGCCCACATTAACTTCCAGGTTTCTTTCTCACAGAAACTATTGAAATAATTAACTAGATTTTATATTTTGTTGTCATTCTACGCAAACTACAATATTATTCACAAGTGGTAGGTTATAGCGGCTTTTAGTTTGTCTTATTTATACCCATTCTGCACTATCATTTCTTACCTTATGTGCATAGCCTAGCTTACACAACCTGTTTGTACAACAGTGTTATAATAGTAATGTTGTATGTACAAACAGATTGTGTAAGGTAGGCTATGCACATAAGGTTGGAAATGATGGTATGGAGCATATTACTGCATGTAATATACTAAAATTAGCTACTGGCATTCTTGTAGCAGTAATAAATAGACTTAGCATGGCATCTAGGCCAGTCATTTGATATGTGGAATTAGCCATCATATTCCCACTGGCCACTGCATTATTTTATTGTGTCTGTCTTACTTCTTTCCAGTGAATGTATTTCATCTTTTCCAGTTTTCTAACAACATTTTCTTTGGTTGTATTTTTCCAGATGTTGTCACCTTTGAAAATATTTATTGCATTTTATGTACTCCCTTCCTACTTTAATGCGTTTGAGTAAAAAGAGCTTCAATTATATATTTCTTTCTCTACAAGATGTTGCACTAATCTCACTTATAAGAACAGTGTTTGCAGTATATTTTGATACCTGTATGATGGCTATGTACACAATATTTTCTACTTTTACTGCATACAATATTAAAAACCAGGCCCAATAATTTGCAATAGCATTTTCCCGTAAATAATAACTTAATCACTGACAGGCGGTAGCAGAATGGATGTGGTTGGGGAGGCGGTAGCGGAGTGGTTAGCGTCTCCGACTGGCATTCTCGGTGACCCGAGTTCGATCCCCGAAGAAACTCAAAACCTTTCTGCACCATGGAGTGGCCTAAGAACACTCACATTCCCTGCCCATCAACTCTACCTTCGATTGCGAGTGCATCGGAGGACACAGGGGGGCGGCATGAGCCTCTAATCAAAGGCGTCACTATAAGAATCCTGCCTGCGCCACCACGGGCGAGGACCAACCATCACAGCCCTCAAGTGAACCTCCAGAGCCTACCATCTGAGCCCTGGGTCACCACTGCCTACAGGCGCTAAAGGCACAAATGTAAAAAAAAAAAAAAAAAAAAGGCTATTGCAATAATGCCTAGGGTTGGCCAACTGTCGCGTTTGGCAATCGCCTGTCTTAAATGCTGCAAAGCACAAATCTAGATGATTGCTTTATTTATCATTAGTATGAAAAAAAAGTAAGTCATATATATGTAAAAATTCCATGGTTCAATTTTCATAGATTTGGTGTTAAGATATTTAAAAATAAATAACGTAATTTGTGTTCAGTTTGCAGAGATAAATATCGGAAATATATTTCCATCCCCCTGATCTTTTAGCGTTGAAGGACAAATCGCGAACTAAGTAGATTGTCTTTCATTCCTACCCTGTAAACATGTACACATTAATCTAACATTGTACTTTTTTTTAATCTCAAGTTGTTTCAGCTTTAATAATGATGTATTTCTATAATCATGTATTATATCCTTATTAACTTAATCCTGTTATTTTTCCTTTAATGCATATATTTCGTTTTAAAGACAAGTAAAATAGACAATGTTAACATGAAAGCTGGTTTATTAAGATCCTTGCTTTAATTTTGAAAAATACTTATTGGGCAGGAACTTCCACATTGATTTGGGCATCGGAGAAGCTGTTTGTGTACATGTCCCTCTTGCAGCAACAACCTCACCTTCAAGAATGCAAATTTCTGTTCTTTACGGATCTTAAAAAAGGAGGAATTCATGATATCATAATTTTCGATAGAAAGTTACTCCAACTTGTCATGAAAAAATATGATATTGGGAATTCTTCCTTTAAAGGTCCATAAAGGAGAGATAACTATAATTGCATTCCTGGAGGTGCAGAGGTGCAGTTTTTGCACCTTCTGGAGGGGTACATAATTGCACCCTATTTGTACAATAGGGTGTAATGTTGCACTCTTCCAGAAGGTGCAATAACTGCAGTTTTGAGCGTGGGTGCAGCTTTTGCACCTTTAAAGGTGCAGAAATGGGACATCATTTTGCAACTTTACATGTGCAAAGTTTCACCCTTAAAGGTGCATCTGTTGCACCCATATGGGTGCAAAAATGCATCCCTCCAAAAGGTGCACCTCTAGAGGTGCAAAACCTGCACCTCTAAAGGTGCATTTTTTGCACCCATATGGGGGTGCAAAATTGCACCCAAAATTCCAATTCCAAAAGGTGCAAAAAGTTGCACCCTAGTGTTAAGGTGCAACCTTGCACCCTTAAAGGTGCAACATCGGTGATATCGTTTTGCATCTTTAAAGGTGCAAAGTTGCACCCCTAAAGGTGCATTTGCTGCACCTATATGGGTGCAAAAGTGCACCCCTCCAAAAGGTGCAAAAGTTGCACCTATAAAGGTGCAAAACCTGCACCCCTAAAGGTGCATTTTTTGCCCCCCCTTAGTCCAATTTACTAATGTGGGTACTCAAAACGGTGAACTTGACGAACTGGTTAGTCATTTTGTTTTGACTAAGACCATACTCAGATTTACTAGGTAGTTACTCAAAAAATGACTAACCATTGTTACTCAGCGTGACTAACTTGGGTTACTCATTTTAGACCCCACGGCTTGAGTATGCTAAGTTAGTCACCATGACTAACTTTTGTTTTGTGTGATGGGTATGCGTTGGTGGGGCTGGAAATTTGAACATATTCAAAATCTGGCCGCGCAACGGTCACGACTTTTGTAAGCGTAGCGGATACGTAGCCGGGTCGGAACTACTAGTATCAACTCGTAACGACTCGTCGTTCATCGTAGCGACTCTTGCCTATTCGTAGTGACTCAACCACCCCACGAGTTGCCATGCATTGCTACGAGTTGTCAAGTGTTGCTACGAATTACCACGACATATCGTAGCAACTCGTGGCAAACGCACAAATCGTAGTGAATCGTGGCGAGTTGCTACGAATATCTAAGAGTCGTCACGAGTAGGTTGACGAGTAGCTACGACTTTCAAGAGTAGCCAAGAATAGCCTCGAATTATGTCCACGAGTTCAATCTTTGGCAACATATCATGACAAGAGTAGCTGTTCAATCGTTGGCGATATATCATGCCAAGAGTAGCTACGACTACCACGCATTGCTACGAGTAGTAACACATATAGTCACGCATTGCTATGAGTAGTCACGCATCCAGCTAATATTTGCTACGAGTTTACAAGATCCCACACGAGTCGCCATGAATTACCAACACAGCGGCAGGGTTGCGAGCCAACGCAACGAGTTTACACGCATATATAGGTGTCCCGGCCGGCGATTGACCTCAGTTGACTTATCCTGGCCTTGACGCCATTCAGCTGTGATCTAAACCTGCCACCTACGTTGTCACGCTATCCTAGGCACCATCATGTCACGCCATTTCCAGAAGAGGCCGATGCCCATATCGGAACAGCTATTTTCTTCCGAAGAGGAAAATCACGACATCACAATCAGGGACATTTAGTCCGATAGCCAGACTCAATCCATTACCAATCTGCAACATAACGTTATACCCGTAATGCATCTCACCATTCAGAGTACTGCCGCGACCACCACCACCCGTCTTATCTCTGTGTCTTACGTCATTATCCTCTCACTGCAATACAGACATGTGCACTGCAACACACACACACACACACACACACACACACACACACACACACACACACACACACACACGTCACTAATATTCGCAACCCATTTGCTTCCTGTCTACATCCCACCTCCTCCACCCACCCACCCACCCAATCCACACCCACACCTACCCACACACCCACACACCTACACACACACATACGTACACACACACACACACACATCCTTCACAATCCACCCTCACATCCCCTTATTTATCACCTTCTCATTCACCGCCACTACCTCCCCCTCCCCCCCCCCGCTCCTTCACTAACATATTTGTAGCGGAGGGAAAGAATCAATAGTAAAATTGGTGCTTCTATAGTATGAAAACAACAAAAAGTACAATAAATGTAACAATAATAATGATGATAATAATAATGATAATGTTAACAAAAAAAGAATGATAACAACAATAATGGTATATATATGGTACAATAATGATAAAGATGATAGAAATGATGATAATAAGTGGAATATCATACTGCACTACATTTGTTCTCAGAAACCGCGATTACACACACACACACACACACACACACACACACACACACACACACACACACACACACACACACACACACAAACACACACACGGGTGCTCAGTAGTGTAGTGTTTAGCACGCTCGGTTTACAACCACAAAGTCCCTGGTTCGATCCACGGGCGGAGCGGAGAAATATGGGCGGTCTCTGTGGAAATTATCCACCAACCACCCTCTTAATATTAATAATAATTGGTAGAGTGGTGGTTTTGTTCTCCCCCCCACCGGTCAGGGTTGCTCGATTGGTAGAGCTGCGGGCTCGCGTGTAGCCTCCCTGCATTCGGTCAGCGGTTCGAGCCACCAAGATCGTCCTGGCGTGGTGGCGCTTTGTATGGTCAATAACCTTGTAGTTGGTACTTGCAAAGTGTCTTGATAGGATCAAAGTATCTTATCTTATCTTGTTCCCCCCCCCCCGCCCCCTTGTGAGGGAGGATTGTTCGCTCATCATAGGGCGAGACAAGGGATATATATATATATATATATATATAATAATATATATATATATATATATATATATATATATATATATATATATATATATATATATATATAATTATAATGGTAATGGGTATTAATTAAGGTCATTTAAGTAAATGATAAATACTGGAATATTATAAATGAACATTCCCAGTGGTATTAACCATTTGCAACTTAAATATTTAGCACCTTGGTTTGAAGCGTGGTCATTGGACACCGTCATTAGATTCTAGCCAACGGGATTTGTACATGTGGCTGGATATTGGTAGCGGGACCTCGCCGCTGGCTTCGAGAATCAGTACCATTCCAGACCTCCGTGAGAGCGTGAGAGTAACATCTCTCTTTAATCTTATCTGATTACATTGATAAGAATTGTATATAGACTTTTTGTATACATAGGCGGGGTTCACACTACACGTTTTTGCTGTCCGTGTCTACGTGGGCGTGGCGATCAGTGACGTCACAGTGACGTCGCCCCGCCACTCCCGCAGCCACGTAGAAAGAATTGGGAACTCCGAATAATGTGAGCTGAGACGCGTGTCTCCCAAGGTCAGTGACGTCATCACTGCTCCAGCAATGTGGTGGTCGCGGAGAGCCTGTGTTCACATCACACCGACAGGAAGTGACGTCACTGTGACGTACTGTGAGTCACTGATGACAAGATGTACGTAGACTACGTCCAGCAAAAACGTGGTGTGAACCGGGCCATAGTGTTAAAACACAATAGGACCTGTCTTATCGACATAACGAATATCAGTGCCGCGTCTATTTAGCCTCAATAGCTTCCCTGACGTATCAGTTATTATACTCGCCGCGTCGTGATGGGTTTGATAACGCGCTTGACGCCCATACCACAATAACGCCTCCGCCTCCGCCCTTCACCTGCGGCTTCGATCACGCGCGACCACTTCGAATAACAAGACATTGCAGTATTGATAAGCTTACAACCCAATTCAACCCTACTATCCACTGATAAGTATCTAAGTTAGTTGACTAGCTGGGGTATTATGTCGGGATGAGATAGACAATGGGTTTTCTATTGGTAAGATCTCAAATAAATATGTGTTTCTGACATAAATTTCTACAGTCTTCTTAAAAATACCCGAGCCCCTGTCCACCCAGTAGTGAATGGGTAACGGGGGTTTTAGCCCGGGGTTTGTGACTCGCCTCCCGGGGTGAGGTGCAGATGACCCTGTATCTCACATTACAGCACGCCAGACAACATGTTTCAACAAATGATTGATGCCTTAAGAAAAAAATTTGGCATCAAGGTTGTACCTTCAAGTGGCACTCAAGGAAGTTCTGAAACTAGTTCTGGCATCACCATCAACAATGAACCTGCATATGTTGCTGAGGAGGTGAACTTCACGTACCAAGGACGAAACAAGAGAAGAAATGAAGGAGGCTATTTTGCGACGAGTGGTGCAAGAGGACATACGCTAAACAGAGATATGTGGAGTGGAAGAGGTCTACAAAAGACGAACCCAGTGGACTGGTGGGGCAACATCACAAATTGTCACGTATGTAAGTCTGAATTTCACTCTGCTCCTAGATGTCCAAACAGGGAGAGAAAAGTTTATGAGATTCAAGCTGAAAATTACTCTAAAGACAAAGATGAAGTATATCTTACTTGTGGGTACAAAAATTATGATGAAATGAGAATGTTAGATGGTGCAACATTTAACAGTGTTGTTTGGGATTCTGCATGCTCTTCTACTGTTTGTGGTGTTGACTGGTTACATAGTTATTTGGAATCTTTACCAGCTGACAACATGGTCAAAGTCAGTGAAGAAGAGAATAATACTACCTTTAAATTCGATGATGGTAGGGCGGTACTTTCTCTGACAAAGGTTATATTTCCATGTGTACTTGCAGGTACCCAGTGTAAATTACGGTGTGATGTTGTAGAAAGTGATATACCTCTACTTTTTAGAAAGCCATCCATGAAAAAAGCCAAAGTCAAGTTAGATGTTGAGAATGACTGTGCAGTTATCCTAGGAAAATCCATTAAGTTGCAGTGTACCCCCTCGGGTCACTACTGTATTCCACTGACTGAGGAAACATCTACCAAAAGTATTAAGCAAGTGTTGGTAACTGTGGGCTTATGTGACAGTGAAAAAAGAAAGCGTGTGTTAAAGTTGCACCAACAATTTGCTCACCCCACTAGAAAACGCTTGAGTCAGTTGTTAATATATGATGGGGTAGAGGATGGAGATAATTTTAGGTTAGTAGAAGAAGTAACTGATAGTTGCAATATTTGCAAGAAATACAAAAAAAACCTTCTAGGCCTGTGGTGAGTTTGCCTTTAGGTAGATGAAGTTGTGGCTATGGTTTTGAAGCAATGGAAAAAGGGGAAATTTATTTTGTGCACCTTGTTGATGTTGCTAAAAGATATTGCAGATCTGCAGTAATTCATGATAAAAAGATGAGGACAATTATTGATAAAGTGATAGAAATGTGGATAGGGACTGGATTAGGCTCACCAGAAAAATTATTAGCTGACAATGGAGGAGAATTTGCTAGTGAATAATTCACTGACATGTGTGTGAGTTTAAACATTAGAACCATGCATACAGCTGCACAAAGCCCTTTCAGCAATGGTTTATGTGAGAGAAACCATGCAGTAATAGATGAGATGGTGAGAAAAATAGTAGCTGACCAGCCTAGGTGTCCCTTACACACAGCACTAGCGTGAGCTGTACATGCCAAGAATTGTCTGCAGATGGTTGGAGGGTACAGCTCTTATCATTTAGCTTTTGGCAGAAACCGAAAACTCCCTTGTGTAATGAATGATTCACTACCAGCTCTAGAAGGCACTACAATAAGTGAAACACTGGGTAAGCATCTGAATGCTCTGCATGCTGGTCGCCAAGCATTCATAATGGCTGAGACATCAGAGAGGATAAGACGGGCTCTGAGGTATCAGGTTAGGCCCACAGGTAGAATTTCCCAGAGTGGATAACTGGTGTATTTTAAAAGAGACAATGAAGTAGAATGGAAGAGACCTGACACAGTCATAGGTCAATATGGTAAGACAGTTATCATTAAACATGGTGGCTATATTGTGAAAGTGCATGTATCAAGAGTTATTTAAATAAATTACGACATCAATGCTGATATTGAGAATGGTAAAAAGGTAGTCTTAGAAAAAAATTGACCTGTTGGTTGTGACTCAAAAGACACTGTCATTGAAACTGAACATAATTGTGATGATGTAACTGATGATGTGTCAGATGAAACTGATGATGCAGGTGAAATTAGCTTAAAGGATGAGAGAGACAGGAAAAATATTGTCAATGATGGAGACAATGCACAGGAATGTTCTCCTGAGAGTGCTCTTGGAGGTATTCCCAAGATAGGATAGAGAGTGAAATATTTACCTGTTGACTCTGATGATTGGAGAACCACTACTGTTTTAAGTCGTGCAAGTAAAGCTACAGGAATGTACAAAAACTGGCTGAATGTTCAGGATGATGGTTGTGAACCTAAGTCAATAGATTATATTTCAGGGGTGAAGCAATGGGTTGAAGAACCTGAAGAATGTGATAGTGACTCTATAACTGTAGATGATAATGAGGTATTCCTGTCTTTATCTAGGGAATATGACACAGATGTACTTCAGGCAAAACAAACATTATTGGGGAACTGTAAGAAATTTTAAGTAATCATCCGGACCCATTTTTTTTTGCCTAATTATGTTGAATGTATTCAAAACACCTATTCCACCAAAATTAATTGATTTCTAGGCCCTTTTTTTCCTTTAAAAAAAAAACGACTTTTGTAAAAAAACGCGCGAAAAAAAAAGTTTTTCCCGCAAAGGGTTTTCAAATTTATTTTGACGTCAAAAAGTAATCCCCCTCTTTTTCCTTCCTTTTTTTTTTCTCTCTCTCTCTTTCTCTCTCTCTCTCTCTCTCTCTCTCTCTCTCTCTCTCTCTCTTCTCTCTCTCTCTCTCTCTCTCTCTCTCTCTCTTCTCTACTCTCTCTCTCTCTCTTCCTTCTTCCCTTTCTCCTTTCGCTCTCTCTCTCTCTCTCTCTCTCTCTCTCTCTCTCTCTCTCTCTCTCTCCTCTCTCTCTCTCTCTCTCTCTCTCTCTCTCTCTCTCTCTCTCTCTCTCTCTCTCTCCTTTCTTTCTTTTTCATCTATTTCTTCTCCCTCCTCCTCGTCCTTCTCCCTCTTCATCCTCCACGAGAGAGAGAGAGAGGGAGAGAGAGAGAGAGAGAGAGAGAGAGAGAGAGAGAGAGAGAGAGAGAGAGAGAGAGAGGAGGAGAGAGAGAGAAGAGAGAGAGAGAGAGAGAGAGAGAGAGAGAGAGAGAGAGAGAGAGAGAGAGAGAGAGAGAGAAGGAGCGAGAAAGAAGGGAAAGGAAGGAGAGAGAGAGAGAGAGAGAGAGAGAGAGAGAGAGAGAGAGAGAGAGAGAGAGAGAGAGAGAGAGAGAGAGAGAGAGAGAGAGAGAGAGAGAGAGAGAAAAAAAAAATTGGAGAGATGAGAGAGAGAAGGGAAAGGAAAGAAAGGAGAGAGAGAGAAGGGAAAGAGAGATCCATGCATCCATATTCAAGCTTCGAAAGGATAAGTGAGCGATAAGTGAGCTAAGGAGATATAGGAGTGTAGCGCGATCAGCTCCTCACCTGGTGTGCGAGAGGACTTTCAGTAGATCCATGGTCCGGAGACAGTCAGTCCTGAGAGAACGAAGGTGAGGTACCCAAGTCAGTCTATTGTCAAAAATGAGTCCTATAAACCGGGCCTCTTCCCTACATAGTATTCTCTTCTCGTAAAAATACAGGTCTGGGTCGGGATGAATCCCACGGGTTCTGCAAAAATGAACTGCTACAGTCTTCGCTGGAGAAAACCGGAAGCCACGATTCGTCGTCCATTCACAAACTTTGTCAATAGCAAGTTGAAGTCTTCTCTCTGCAACCGACATCCTGGAAGCAGCAAAAGAGATTGATAAATCATCCACGTATGATATACTAACAATCCCCTCTGGCAGTACATCAACAATACCATTGATGGCCACAGCAAACAGAGCTACGCTCAAGACGCTGCCTTGGGGGATGCCACCTGGAAGCAGGTGTTCAGAAGACATTATATTGCCAACTCGGACTCGAAGAACCCGGTTGGTCAGGAAACTCTGAAGGAATACAGGCAAACGACCTCTTAGACCAATGTCATACAGAGACTGCAATATACCGTGTCTCCAAGCTGTGTCATAAGCCTTCTCAAGGTCGAAAAATATGGTCACATGGTGTTGTCGAGAGGCAAATGCCCCGCATATGGATGACTCTAAGGAAATAAGCGCTTCCGTAGTGGAGTGATGCTTACGGAATCCACACTGAGAACTGGAAAAACAGTTTTCCCTTTCCAAAAACCATATAAGTCGACTATTTACCATTTTTTCGAACAGCTTACACACACATGAAGTTAGGGATATGGGGCGGAAATTCGTCGGTAGTGAGCGGTCCTTCCCAGGCTTAGGGATCGGGATCACCACCGCCACACCCCAGCTGCTTGGGAAGGTTCCTTCAATCCATATTCTATTATAGATGCTCAACAAGAAATCTAGAGCTTCATCTCTTAGATGACAGAGCATCGCATATGGTATATCATCTTGGCCCGGGGAAGTGTCTGCGCAAACCTTCATGGCTTGACAAAGCTCACGAGGTGTATACAGAACATTGTAAGATTCCCCGCCGCTAGACGAAAAATCTATGCCTCTCTGTTCCTGTCGCAGTCTCTCCCTAGCACTTGAAGACGCAAGGTCTATCTGCGTCACTGATACAAAATGGGAAGCAAATTCCTCTGCTACAGTCAAGGGATCTGTCATAGGGTCTCCATTAATCGATAGAACTGGAGGGGAGGGTGGGATAAACTTCCCCTTCATTTTTCTCACTTTTTGCCAAACCTTGGACACCGGGGTAGATGCACAGATCGAACTTATATAAGCCCTCCAAGATGAGTGACTAGCCTCTTTCATTACCCGACGGTATCGAGCTCTTGACATGTGGAAGGTTATTTTTAGTTTTTCTGAAGTTGGCCGCGATATGTATTGCGCCTCAGCACGGCTGGAGTGACTCCTCGCTGCCCTACAGCCCTTATTCCACCACGGAACAGGTCGGCGGGGGAAAGAGCCAGAAGTGCGGGGGATGCTCAGCGAGGCTGCACAATGTATTCGAGACACAAA
This sequence comes from Chionoecetes opilio, assembly GCA_016584305.1. Taxonomy (NCBI): domain Eukaryota; kingdom Metazoa; phylum Arthropoda; class Malacostraca; order Decapoda; family Majidae; genus Chionoecetes; species Chionoecetes opilio. The sequence goes on along the minus strand of JACEEZ010019277.1, from coordinate 46,791 downwards.
GTAATCAACGGCCTCATCTATTGTCTGAAAGTTATCGATATGTTGTTCAAAAACCCAAGCCTTTTGAAAGCCCTCCGAATCTGCACGAGAGAGGCACCATTTTGGGAGACATCGGGAAGGGGGTGATGACACTGCTCTTAGGAGTATGGGATAATGGTCACTCCCTCGAAGAGAGTCGGCCACCTCCCATGAGAAGTCGAGGGCGACCTGTGGACTGCAGAGTGATAGGTCAATAGCACTCAATGTTCCCGTCTGCGAATGGAAATGTGTAGGTTCTCCTGTGTTTAATATATTTAGGTTGTTGCCATCGATAAAAGTTACGAGAGAATCACCACGACGATTTCCGGTGGAATCTCCCCACAGCAAATGCCGCCTATTCATGTCTCCGAGGAGAAAAAATGGACGGGGAAGCTGGCGGATAAAATTCTCAAGATCTTGGAGAGGTATGTCGTCATTTGGAGGTAGATATATTGAGCAGACAGTGTAGGTCTTGTGCAGATGGATACGACCTGCTACAGCCTGCAAGGGTGATTGCAGCGGGATGACAGAGAAGGGGACATCCCGACGATGGTAAAGGCCACAACCACTACTAAAGCCACCACCTGCTGGAGGTGGTGTGTGGACAGGTATAAAACCTGTCGGGCAGAGACACCTTCCCTGCCCTACCATTGTCTCTTGTATACAGATAACAACTGGATCCAACTCTTTGATGAGAAGGACCAGTTCTTCCCAGTTTGCACGTAATCCACGAATATTCCATTGGAGGATTGAAGACATTATTTTTGTGTGATGATGCTACAGTAGAAGCCTTACGGCTTGTAGACGCTGCGGTATTTTAAAGTCCAGCATCTTTTTTCTTTATTGTAGAAGATGGTAAACTAGTTTTCTTTACTTTTCCAGATGTTGATTGGCGTTTGTGTATATCTGGTGCTGTAATTGGAATCCTCAGACGAGGTCCCGCAGCGGTAGTAGATACCGTATGTTCCACCAGGGAAGCTGAGTTATTGTCAGAAGTTTTACTAGTTTTACTAATAGCTCCCGTCGAGGCTCTTGAAAATTGCTTATTAGCATGGCTATCAACTACTTGGGTGTCCATATGTTGTGACTCGCCGTCGCCATCAGCGTGATGTATAGCTGTGTCGCTAGCCGCTTCAGTGGTGGTAACAGCGGCATTGATATTGGGAGTCATGACAGTACTCTCACAACTACCAGTAGTTGTTGCTTTACTCAATTCCATCCCCTCCTGCTCACCATTAGAGATTTTAGCCGGAGGGATGCCTACTGACTCTAAGGACTCAGTAGAACTGCGAGTTCGCTTCTGAGATTCCTTAATAGGTTGGTTTTTTGGGATCCTCTTAAAGGAGGAGTCACTGTTGTTATATTTTTCGTGTGCGACATGCACTACATGAGAGGTGGATGGAAGCTCATTACGAGAGGAGTCAGCAGACTCCACAGAATCGCAGGTCAATATCGATAACTAATTATTAACTTGGATGGATTGAGTAGGTATAGGATAATGTGGTGGAGGAACTGTGGCAGGCTGATTAGGAGTCTTAGTTGAAGATGCAGCTGCCATCGCGGATGCGTTGGTCCTGCTTCCTTCCCCGCCTGCTTGTCTGTGAGAAAGTTCTCTTCTGGCGCTCCCAAGACTGATAAATCGTGAGTTGGCCAAATAAAGGATGTCTTCTAATTTGTATGTCCCACACTGTCGAGAACTCGGTGGATGAGCATCACGGCAGTGGAAGCAGTAGGGGGTTGACTTACAGTCAGCTGTGTCATGGGAACCCAACGCCGAGCAGCGACCACAGCGAGGAGGGGATTTACAGAACTTCTTGCCGTGGCCAAAGCTGTAGCACGCATAGCACTGCATAGGGCGGTCGTTAAAGGCTTTTTATCCTTATAGTCTGGGGACGATCCTGATGTAATCGGGGAGACTTGATCCGTAGAATGTGAAAACGATCATGTTCTTACTCTCTCTCACTTTTCATACCTTCTGAACTCTATTTTAGACCAGGAGCATTACAGATGGACATGGAAAACAAATATAGAAAGCTGATTTTTTCAGGGATGCTACTCTATGACCTACTGATTCAAAATCCATAAAGTCCCCAAAGGTCCCTAGTGAGCTAAATGTTCGGGAGCCCAAAATCCATGATGGCCGCCTCTGCCGAGGCGACAAATATAACTTTTTAATCATTCAGCTCACAAACCTGTGTAATACCTCTTTTCCAACTAATTTGATGATGAGAAACTCAATTATGACCTTATTTTTAAGATATAAGGACAACCTGACCTAAAAAATCTAGGTTAAAATTCAAAAATAGATTTCTAATATTTATATATTTAAAATCGTAAAATTGTAAATGGTGGAGAACGTATTTAGATTATGATGCCCTAATGGAATGTTTTAACATATATATATTTAATTGTGCTGTCAATGTACTTAAATATACATGGTATTATAATCAGCAGAAGTGCAGTAGTTCGTGGTCAGCAGGTGGAAATAAAACCTCTCAATCTCTTCATGCGTTTAACATACATCATACGGAATCGCGCAGAGTTGCAAGGTCACCTAAACTATGAGTTCAGTAAACAGCCCCCTGCCCTTTTTTAGAATGGTGCCATGAGGAAGAATACCAAAAGTGATTTTGCCAAAGAGTTAAAAGCCAGTGTGGAAAAGTTATCAGCAGAAGCTTTACCAAACGCCACGCATGTGATAGACGGAGGTAATCTTCTGCACAGTGTGCTCTGGCCACCGAGCTGCACTTACATGGATGTTTGTGACAACTATGTCAGTTATGTCATCAACAACTATGAACATGATTCTGTCGTGTGCTTTGATGGGTACCCTGATTTCAGCATGTCAACAAAGGTGGCAGAACAAAGCCGCCGTGCCCAACGCCAGAATGTACCCCAAGACATTCTATTTCAACTGAGCTCGCAGGTAACCGGCAACCAACACTCAATTTTAGCAAATCGTCAAAATAAGGCAAGGCTCATTGCTAAATTGATGATGGTACTTACCACTGTGGGCATAGCATGCCACCAGAGTACAGCAGATGCAGACTTTCTGATATGTAGCACTGCAATTGAAGTTGCTGGTAGCACTCAAAATCCAGTTATAGTAGTCAGGAGAGACACCGACTTACTCGTCATGCTGGTTGATAAAGCTCTCCCGAATCTATGCATGCAATATGCCAGACATGATATCTATAGTACAGACAGTATCAAACAAGCACTGCATCCATGGGCACGGGATCACCTGCTTGTTGCTCATGCAATTACAGGGTGTGACTCGGTATCCGCACTCTACAATATCGGGAAAAAGAAGGCTTTAAAAGTGCTTGTCGGAGAGGACTGGCAGATCCTTGACGTCTTCAAAAGGCCAGATGCAACATATGATGACATTGCCAGAGCTGGTGAGATGTTTCTTCTCAAGATGTATTGTGCAAATGCTCGCTCAACAACTCTAGACAAGTTGAGGTTTATCTTGTATTTGAAGAAGATAAAGACGTCATTTTCAACGTTTGACCTTGCCAGCCTTCCTCCAACATCCTCAGCAGCCAAATTCCATGCATATCGTGCTTACTTCGCAGTTCAGGAGTGGCTAGGGAACCCAGGACAATTGGAGCCAATCAAGTGGGGCTGGCAGCTGTGTGATGGCACGCTAAATCCAATATTTAATGACAAAGACCCAGCTCCTCCTCATATCTTACGCATGATTTCATGTGGTTGTAAGACAGGATGTGGTAAAAGATGCATGTGCAGAAAATCAGGACTAAACTGCACGGAAATGTGTTCCAACTGTATAGGGTTAAATTGTACGAATGCTTCCCCCGTTGACGATAATGAAGATGAATAATTTGGAATGACAGAACAACCAGATACTGTTTAGGTTAGTAATCTATTTTTTAGGTCAGGTTGTCCTTATATCTTAAAAATAAGATCATAATTGGATTTCTCATCATCAAATTAGTTGGAAAAGAGGTATTACACAGGTTTGTGAGCTGAATGATTAAAAAGTTATATATGTCGCCTCGGAAGAGGCTGCCATCTTGGATTTTGGGCTCCCGAACATTTAGCTCAATAGTGACTTTTGGGAACTTTATGGATTTTGAATCAGTAGGCCATAGAGTAGCATCCCTGAAAAAATTAGCTTTCTATATTTTTTTTCCATGTCGCTGCATTAATTTTGCTAATGCTCCTGGTCTATTGGGGCACATGCTTAGTATTATTCTTCCGAGAATTCATATAGGTCGTAGTTGTAGACAACACCTTTGCTGTAATTAAATTTCTGATGGGGTTTGACGGATTCAAAATATATATATATATCAGTCAGACGTGATGGGCATGTGAAGGAGCATCCGAGCCTGAGTAAGGTCCTTGGCTCGGATCAAAGCTCCTCTGCCATACTTTTTCAGTTGACCTTCTGGGATCTTTCCAATTTCCTTTTCCAAATATCGTGCCGCATGGAAAAAGTTGCCTCCACTTTCCTTGTAATAGGCCACGTACCAAAAAGGGGTAGGGCTTTGGCGGACCGTTTGTGTAGCTGCTGTAGTGTCCTGGAAGGTGTTAGGAATGTAGTCCTCAGGGCCGTCTGCAACAGTAACAGATCGAAGAAGTTCGACTCTGTAATGCTTTTCACCAATTTCAAATTTGGTGGCGTCCTCAAGGGCAGATGTTGCGCCGTCTTCTGTAGCAAAAGTGATGTAGCACCTATTTGTGTGGTCATCGCCATCGTAGACAATACGGATGAGGCGAACCACACCATATGCCATGAAAATATTATTTATTGCTCTGTAGGACAAGGCCTGGGACATGTTGGACAGAAGCAAGGTGTCCAACGTAGAAGTGCCCCTAGGGCCAGGCACGTCTCTCAATCCCTGTCTGCGTCCCCTGGAGCGGGGACCGCCAGACCGGGGAGATGAGGAGGAAGGGGCGACTGCCCGCTTCGTGCCACTTCGGGCCTGGAAAGGCGCCAGGGTGGCAATGAGAGAGGATCCAGTTGGAGAAGTCGAGGACAAGCGGACGTCAGGCAGAGAGGCAGGACGGGGTAAATTAGCAGTTGTACTCATAAGCGAAATTACTTCACTTCCCCACGCCCCCTCCCACCACGGAGCCCAACGAGGGGAAGCTGTCTATTGGGGAAGGAACTCACCCAACAGCTCCTCCTTCAAGGGGAAAATTTTTAGAGATGTGTTTCTGAAGCCACCAAAAGAAGCTAATTGCTCTAAGAAAGTGTTATGGAAGCTTAACAAATGTGTTTATGGATTAAATGATGCAGCAAGGGTATGGTACTTCACTGTCAGAACATTTTTGGTGAAATTAGGTTGTGTGCATCTGAAAGCTGATACCGCTGGATTTTATTGGTACAATGATGGTGAACTGCAAGGAGTTTTTCTGATGCATGTGGACGACTTATTATGGGGTGGTACATATGCTTTTGAAAACTTTGTAATTGCAAAAATCTGGTCTGAATTTCAAGTAGGACTGCAGTCTTCTGGTATCTTTAAGTCGTGCCCGGACAGATGGCCGACGGACATTTGGCCGACGGACATTTCACCGACGGACATTTAGCCGAACGGACATTTGGCCGACAGACATTTGGCCGAACGGACATTTGGCCGAACGGACACTTGGCAGAACATACACGTAGAGAAGCCTCGACTAAAAACTTCGATACCCCAAACAAGCTCTGACGTTACTTATTCGCTGGTTCGTCCCGAGTAGCAATTACACCACCCCCTATTTTCACTCCTTTCGAAGCCTCTACTCAAAGCTTCGAAACCCCGAACAAGCTCTGACGTTACTTACTCGCTGGTTCGCCACCAGTAACACCTTCCAGTATCGGCAAGAGACAAGCCAGAGGCAGACAGAGAGAGGCTTCCTAAAGGGTACTATCAACGTGACCTTCCTTCCGTTCTATCAACCCAGTATATATATATATATATATATATATATATATATATATATATATATATATATATATATATATATATATATATATATATATATATATATATATATAAAATCCTTTTCAGACCATGGAATTCATACCAACGACAAGAGGAGGAAGAAAACTTTTGCTTGATGGCTACGCCTACATCGTTGATAAACAAAAAGACAGTATAACATACTGGCGATGTAAACGCAAAGGAAGGTGTGGAGGGCGACTAAAAACAGAAGACGAAGTTATTCAAGGAGAAACAAGTAAGCATTCACATCCGCCTGATGCCAGCCGTAATCTGTCTTTGAAAACAGTACAGAAAATTAAAGAAAGATCCAAGCAGTCAGAGGAAGTGACATCGACTATAATACAAAACAGCACTAGTGAGTACCCACTTGATGCTACAGGTGCTCTTCCTAAAAAAGAAACACTGGCAAGAATGGTGCGTAGACAACGGAAGGCACCAGACGGAGAAATTTTAACTGACGATTTACGGAAATCAATTAGAGGAGAAGAATTTATTATTTATGAAAGTGACAACCTGCTAATTTTAGCAACGCCTCGAAATTTACAGCTTCTTGCTTTGAAAGACAACTGGCTGTGTGATGGAACTTTTGATTCTGTGCCATTAGGCTTTCAGCTGTATACAATACATGTTATGGTGGATGAGAGCCATACTGTTCCCTTAGTATACTGTATCGCCAGGCACAAAAACCAAGCAACTTATGACTTGATTTTTGACACTCTCAAACTAGTAAGACCAGGTCTTAATCCCTTGTCAATCACCATTGATTATGAAAAAGCGGCTCTTAATAGCATCTCTGCTTGTTTCCCAAACACAAACATATATGGATGTTTTTGTTCACTTTGGGCAGTGTTTGTGGAGAAAAATACAAGAATTAGGATTACAGGCTTGGTATAATGACCCAACAAAGGCACTGACTGTTAAGTCTTTGCAAGCTTTAGCATTTGTACCGGTTAGTGATGTTGTTGAAAGCTTCAATGAAATTGTCTCATCTCTAGATGATGAAACTGATGAACTTGTCTCAGATTTTCTTGGCTACTTTGAAGCCACATGGATTGGTGTTATACAACGTGGAAGACGGCGAAGACCAGCGTTTGCACTCAGTATGTGGAACACAACAGAGAGAACCATAAACGGCATTCCACGGACAACAAACTCTTTAGAAGGATGGCACAGAGCATTTGAGCAGAGAATGACAATTACCCACCCAACTCTTTGCCGTCTGGTTTCAAAACTAAGAAAAGAGCAGTCAGATTGGGAGTTGACAATTGAGCAGGTAAAATCAGGAGTAGAGTTAAGAAAGCCAAAAAAGAAATACCAGTCATTAAACTCAAGACTGAAGTCTATCACTGAAAAGTATAATGAATATCAGAGAATTGATTTCTTGAGAGCAATTGCCAACAATCTTTAAATATTTATGATCTATAGTACATGTTTTTAATAGTACATGATTGTATAGTACATGTTTTTAATAGTACATGATTTTATAGTACATGTTTTAAAATAAATTTCTTACAATTAATAACCTTTAAACTTTTGTCACGTACAATAAAGATTTCTTTTGCTTCTTTTGCTTATTTTTTATTCCTTTTTAGCTCTTCGGCCATAATGTCTAGTCCTTTCGGCCAAATGTCCGTTCGGCCAAATGTCTGTCGGCAAAATATCCGTTCGGCCAAATGTCCGTCGGTGAAATGTCCGTCGGCCAAATGTCCGTCGGCCATCGGTCCGGGAGCCCTTTAAGTATATTGGTTTGGAAGTGAAACAAGATGAATGTGGAATAACCCTGAATCAAAGTCAATACCTAAAAAATGTGAAAACTGTGCCCATCAATGTTACTCGGGCTTGTAACAAAATAGAGGTCTGTAATGAAACTGAGCAGGAAAATCTTAGAAACCTGGTTGGACAAATTGGTTGGTTAAGTACAAATATTAGGCCTGATATGAGCTATGATGTATTAGACATGGGCTGTGTTTTGAATAATCCCAAAGTAGAAAACATTATCTAAGTTAACAAATGTCTGAGGAAGCTGGAAATGATGGACTGTAGTTTAAGATTTCCACAGTTGGGAGATATGAGCAAGGTAAAGCTAGTGGCTTTCAGTGATGCCTCCCATGCAAGTCTGCCTGATGGTTATTCAAGTGCTGAAGGTTTCATAATATTCCTTGTTGGTGAAAATGGAAAGAGCTATCCACTTTCATGGGAGGCTAAGAAAATAAGAAGAGTAGTTAAAAGTACCCTGGCAGCAGAAACCCTTGCTGCATCTGATGCTGTGGATATGAGTTATTATTTAGGATGAGTTATTATTTAGGAAGTGTGCTATCTGAAATATTCTGTCATGTGGGTAATAAGAATGTGATTTTTATGTTCAGTTATGTGGATAATCACTCTTTAGTTGAAAATGTTCACTCTACCAAAAATGTGAATGAGAAAAGATTGAGAATTGATTTAGCAGCATTGAAGCAGCTTGTGCAAGAAGGGTGTGTTGCCTTGAGATGGGTTAAATCAAGTGATCAGCTGGCTGACTGCCTAATAAAGCAAGGAGAGACAGTTTCAAATTGCTGGACATTATACAGGAAGGAAAATTTAAGTTTTTAAAACTTTAAGTACAATGTTTCATTATTATTGAATTAGAGGCGGCTGGTTTGAGTTCAGAGCAGCCCTTGTATGTAATGTTTCGCTTCGGGTTTGACACGTAGGTAGATGTTTATTCGTTGCTTGCGGTGAAAGGAGAGGTTCAAGGTAGTTCACTCCCAGTTTCCCACCTCTTGCTAAAGCTTTTCCAATTAAGACGAGAAGTTGTAGTATATACCAATTTGTATTTATATATATATATATATATATATATATATATAATATATATATATATATATATATATATATATATATATATATATATATATATATATATATATATAGAGCCGAGTCATCAGTTAGATCAATGGACGTGTTTTAGCAACTCAGCGAGTATCTCACCACGGGATTATAGCCTGACTGGTCGTCCTGAAGTAAACCCGCCGCGAAACCATTCACCTCCAGCCCCGAGCACGCGCGCCACGCTGAATACTGCTCGTAAAATATTTGAGGAAGTCCTCCAAACCACTTCAACCCTCGTATACACCTGATAAGTACGTACCTTAGTTAGTACTAGCTGGGGTATAGTGTCGAGAAAATATAGGTTGGGTATTTTGGAGGTAAGAATTCAATTCAAATCATTTATGTGCCATAAAGTTTTCACACCTACTACCGAAATAATACCAACGTTATAGAGGTATCTAATGTGATCTGTGAAGGTCTGTAGAAAAAAAATCACTAATAAGGGGGGGAAAGGGTTCTGGAATTTTACTGACATGTGTAACGACGCCTGTAATGAAAATCATCGATTGGGTGATGTGCACCATCTCAATTTCTGCTCAATAAGGTAAATAATGCTATGTCATCATGTATTTTCGCCACCGTCGGCGAGTGTTACACAGAATTCAGGTCTATAAGGCCGTATTTTTTTCGGCCGTGAACTATTTAGGCCGTAAGACGTTTAGGCCGTAAGAGGTTTAGGCCGTAATACGTTTAGGCCGTAAGATGTTTAGGCCCCAGGAACCTTTAGGCCGTGAGATGTTTAGGTCGAAGAGACCGGTGAAGGGATGCAAACTTTATTAGCCCACATTGTCGTACCGAGCCACCAGAATAATCGTATTTTCAGATAAATACGACCGGTTTGTACAACCTTAGGTAAAATAATGTATTCACTAAATACCTTTATATTTCATTGGATTCAGTTTTCACACCACATAACATAATGTGTCAGATCATACTAGAACATTAGAACATTAGAAAATAAGGAAGCTACAAGAGGCCGCGAGGCCTACACGTGGTAGTTCCTGTCACCTAACACTACTATGCACTACTACTACTATGCGTCACATCATACTATATACTATGCGCACATCATACGATACTATGCTTCACATAACACTACCGTGCGCCACATCACACAATTAGGTGTCACACCGCAATGGTACATAATCACACACCACATCACCACTGGTTTAACACATCTACAGTCTCTACAGGTTACACTTGAGCCACCTAGTACACCACACAGCCTTACGCTACAACACACAATTCATTCATCAAGGTCTTTTACCGAAATAATCTGTAGGCAATAGTTGCATAAGTCTCCGCGAGTCCGCGTCCACGAGCCGTACAACTATAAAAGTCCAACTGTCATTCAAAGGTAACATTTTTGTAAAAATACGATAATTGTCGTACAGTTAACATAAAAATTAAAATGATTAAAATATAATATTAAAATAAATGGTAATAAATGAACACATGAATACAATCTAACTTTTTTTTTTTTTTTTTTTACATTTGTGCCTATAGCGCCTGTAGGCAGTGGTGACCCAGGGCTCGGGTGGTAGGCTCTGGAGGTTCACTTGAGGGCTCTGATGGTTGGTCCTCGCCCGTGGTGGCGCAGGCAGGATTCTTATAGTGACTCCTGTGATTAGAGGCTCATGCCGCCCCCCTGTGTCCTCCGATGCACTTGCAGTCGAAGGTAGAGTTAATGGGCAGGGCATGTGGGTGTTCTTAGGCCACTCGACGGTGCAGAAGGGTTTTGGGTTTCTTCGGGGATCGAACTCGGGTCACCGAGAACGCCAGTCGGAGACGCTAACCACTCCGCTATCGCCTCCACAAATAATCAAGCTCCCCAGGGAGCGCTGAATGCAGCTTCGAAGCTTCGCCTCTTCCTCAGTCACCGGCTTCACCCCTCGTTCGAAGCAGGGTTCGTCCGGGTTCGTGGTTGCTTCCGTACGCAGGTGTGGTTGAAGCTCCAATGCCTCAACACTGCTCCCTCCTTCAAGCCTGTTCGTCCCGAACAGGCGGCGTAAGTCTCCACCATCATCTTGTCCTCCCTCGAATGGCGCCAACATACGGAGTTATAGTCTAACTTAGTGAGGATGTATTTTTTTATTGTATTATTTCATAGTCGATTATGAATTAAAAGCACTACGTATAGACTCGGATGCCTGACATAATGGAATTGTAGTTTGATTACAGAATAGGTGCATCAGAATAGTATAACAGCTGCATGTTCTGTTGTATTCAGGACTCTATGCATGGTGCTGCGAGGTGACTGCAGGCAGCCAGAAGTTGTGAAGTTTTAATTTCCTTATTGATGTACTGATCCCATAAGGTGAAAAGGCGACCCATCATGTTCTTATAATGTTTTTTATGATAGCGTTTAAATTTTCGTTCCTTCACTAACTGCACTTGCACAGGTACTAGTAAGGCCTCTGTGTACAGCAATTATATTAGTTCGTACAAGTGCTCATTTGCACGGCCACGACTGTTCAGTCTTCTGTGTCAACCCTCAACGTCATTATTTGTGCGGACACTCATGTAAAAAGTACTCCATGTGTCTGGACTCCACACACTGCAGTCTATCCACGTATTCCTGATGTAGGCAATCAATTCCTGGACTTTAGGGTCAGCAAGTTGTGCACGTGAAGCGAGCTTCTCAAATGATGGTTTGATGTGCTCTGCAGGAATATAGCAAAGTGAAAGTACCTCCTTAATATACTGTTGTATAACTAGGGATAGGATAATGGTAACGCAAAGTCCCGTGCACTATAACTTTACTCGTCCATTGTTATATACACTCTTGAAATCTTCAAGAACACGCGAGTATAATGTGAGTGCCCAAAACGGCCCAGTAATCTTCTACTTTCACTTGGATAGTCCAATAGGGGATAGAGTGCAGCTGGAAACTGCCCTTTGTGGCCCCTCTTGCTTATTAAGCATGCAAGCAACACTACACCAGGGAGCGCTGAATGCAGCTTCGAAGCTTCGCCTCTTCCTCAGTCACCGGCTTCACCCCTCGTTCGAAGCAGGGTTCGTCCGGGTTCGTGGTTGTTCCCGTACGCAGGTATGGTTGAACCTCCAATGCCTCAACACTGCTCCCTCCTTCAAGCCTGTTCGTCCCGAACAGGCGGCGTAAGTCTCCACCATCATCTTGTCCTCCCTCGAATGGCGCCAATCGATCTACGTGTACAACCCTGTACCTGGAACGAGATCCACCCTGAATGCGATAAACCACATCCTTTAACCTTTTTATGATGGCGTAGGGACCCTCCCAGGAGCGCTAAAACTTGGGTGACCTGCCTTTCTTGCGTACAGGGTTATAAAACCATACCCTGTCTCCCTCGTTGAAGCCTGACCCCTCTGCCCGTTGGTCGTATCGAGTCTTCATGCGAGCTGTGGCTAACTCCAGTGTTTCCCGAGCAACTGAATGAATGTACTGGAGATCGTCCCTCATGTTCTGTGCATACTTTGTAGATGTTTGTCCTTGAGTTGGTGGCTGTCCTCGTAACGAGTCCCCGGGCAAGAATAGTTCACGTCCAAACAACATTCTGGAAGGAGTATGACCAGTTGCTGCATGAATAGAGCTGCGAGACGCCATAAGTAACAATGGTATTATGTGGTCCCAGTCTTGCTGGTTTTCTTCTATATAGGGTGTTAACCCGTAAAGCGCGGCTATGCCCATTTGGTCTCTCACTAAGAAAACGCGAGTATGCCCAATTGGGCGGCCGCCAAATTAAAAAAGGTGGGCAAATTTTTCGGCCGGTGAAATCTGATAACTCTACTTTACCTGCGAATGACCCAGGGGTCACACATAGGCTCAGTGACCCAGTGACCAGCATGGAAGGTGAAGGTGCTGACAGGTCTCTCCCTATCGCTGGCAGAGAAATTAGAGAGGAAGACCCTTGCGGCCTGTTTTCTGTGAACGAGCTGTACCATGGATTCCATAAACCTCAACGCTCTTCATTTTGCAAGTACAATCATAGAATAACCACAAGACTTTAGCAAAAAAAATTTTTTTTAGCGGTTGCACAAATATATGGCGAATACATTGATACACATTCAAGTTTGTTTAGCGACTATAATCATTCTGGCAAAAGTCCCGCGTACACAGAGATATTGTCACACAGGTATCCGTAGTTTACGGGTTGCAGAGAGCTCACAGAGAGGTGTCACTCGGGCTGCGCCATTGTGGATTTTGAACCAGTGGCGCCGCCATGCGGATGGGGCCTTCCGTCAAAAGTGTCACAATGCTTATATCATTACTGTGCACGGTGTTGTGCCTTTTCAATACCCTAAGACGCAAATATATGTAGTATTACGTTAAGATAATTAACTGAAGTGGTTACAGGGTTCCCAGAATTGGGAGTTCCCCCTAAAATTGGGGGGGATCAAAAGTGTCAAAATGCTTATATCATTACTGTGCACGGTGTTGTGCCTTTTCAATACCCCAAGACGCAAATATATGTAGTATTAAGTTAAAATAATGAACTGAAGTGGTATTGATGGATGTATTTTTTTGTTATTACACCTTTTGTTCCTTTTGTATTTCATACCGAAGCCCCGTCATTCCAATAAATTGTCTCCAATCTCAATACCCTCTCCCCCCCACACACATTTAGTTTTGGCTGAAGTCAAAATGGGTGGGTGGTGATGGTAATGGGTGAGTGAATGGGTATGGGGTGATGGGTAATGGGTGGGGGAATAGGTGGGGGGTGATGGGTAATGGGTGAGTGAATGGGTTGGGGGTGATGGGTAATGGGTGAGGGATTAGGTGGGGGGTGATGGGTAATGAGTGAGTGCATGGGCTGGGTGTGATAGGTAATGGGTGAGTGAATGGGTTGGGAGTGATGGGTAACGGGTGAGTGAATGGGTGGGGGTGATGGGTAATGGGTGTGGGGTGATGGGTGAGTGAATGGGTATGGGGTGATGGGTAATGGGCGAGTGAATGCGTGGGGGGGTGATGGGTAATGGGTGAGTGAATGGGTGGGAGGTGATGGGTAATGGGTGAGTGAATGGGTGGGGGGTGATGGGTGAGTGAATGGGTTGGGGTGATGGGAAATGGGCGATTGATTGATTTAATGCCAAAAAGGTGAATGTGCCAGACAAGGGAAATTGGTGAGCGAATGGGTGTGGGTTGATGGGTAATGGGTGAGTGAATGGGTGTGTGGTGATGTGAAATTGGGTGAGTGAATGGGTGTGTGGTGATGGGTAATGGGTGAGTGGAGGAATTCCCTCCCTTTATTTATTCCTAATTTCTTTCCTCGTCAGTTCCTCTTCTGACTCTCTTCATCCCTCCAATTTCTTCCTTACTCCTTATTCCTCCTTTCCTTCTTTCATATCTCCTTCTTTCCCTCTCTCCCACCTTTCATTATCACCCCATCATCACCAAAAGGAGGAGCGATTCCCCCTCTATCTGCACGGACGACTGTCAGTGCAGGCCCCCTCCGCTAGGATCGCTGTCGTCCATGAAATTTAAATGGCGCGCCATGTTATATCGCCCAAGTGGCACCTCTCGGTGAAGCTCTCTGTGTTAAGTGTTCGGAAATTGTCCTGTTAAATCTTTCAACCATCCCATCTGACTGGGGGTGTCCAGGGGTAGTCCTTGTTTTTTCTGAAAGTCCCGTGCACTATAACTTTACTCGTCCATTGTTATATACACTCTTGAAATCTTCAAGAACACGCGAGTATAATGTGAGTGCCCAAAACGGCCCAGTAATGTTCTACTTTCACTTGAAAAGTCCAATAGGGGATGGAGTGCAGCTGGAAACTGCCCTCTGTGGCCCCTCTTGCCTCCTTATAAGCATGCAGGCAACACTACACCAGGGAGCGCTGAATGCAGCTTCGAAGCTTCGCCTATTCCTCAGTCACCGGCTTCACCCCTCGTTCGAAGCAGGGTTCGTCAGGGTTCGTGGTTGTTGCCGTACGCAAGTGTGGTCGAATCTCCAATGTCTCAACAATATGAATGCACGGCCCCAGATGTCATATATGGCACTCGAAGCCCAATGGAATCTGCCTTCCTCCACACTGCTTGTCGCTAGTGGAAGCTACATCCCCTTTAAGGTGGTCAGGAAATACGTTTGTCACTGCTCCCCGAAATCCAGCCTCAAAATCAGCCACTAATGTTTGTAGCTTCACCTCTGGTAAGACTCTCTTGATGCACTGCAAGACCTTCTTATTGTCACTCTTGCGTTTTCTAATCAGTAAAACCAAAACTAATGGGACTTGTTTCAGTTGTTCCTCTCCTTTTACAAAAACATGGTTTGAGTAAATTTGAATGAAAGGAGCCTTTACAATATGGAATGCTCCATCGCAATACCAAGTTCTGGCATCTTTCAGTATATCCCTCTGTCTTGAACTTGGAAAAATTAAGTGGCTAGCTTCATAAACAAAAAAGTGACTTAACAGGAAGTCATCTGGTATGTGGTCATTATCGATGTTAACTGTGAGGTCCCTTGGATGCTTTGGTCTCCTATCTTGTCTGTTTCTGTTGGCAGCTCGTGAAAGTTTGAAAGGATTAGGTAGGCTGCAAGGTAATGGATCCGAATTAGTGTCCCTAGCCATCACTTCTTCTACGATGGTCATTGCCAATCTGAACACTTCATTCTTGGCTCGTCTCTTCACCTCAGCACAGGTCTTGAGAAGCTGGTCTCGTCCTGAATGGGCAGGATGGTTGTGAGAGTGTAGAGAAGGCGTAAATGTATCACCATCTTCAATGATTTTCGCTTGGCATGGTCCAACAGCCCCTCGGGATGTACATCTCCATGTTACTTTTGAACTCTTGTAGCGTTTGTCTACCTTCACAGAATAGCTGAGCCCATGCGAATCCACCAGAAAATGTCGTCCGCGTTTAGTACCTACTTCCACAATGGTATAAGACGTAATGTGTTGTAAATTACTTACCCCACAATTTATTATATAACTAATTATTAACCCAGGATAAACACGGTACCTGTATATATATATATATATATATATATATATATATATATATATATGAAAAACTGGTACTATACATATAGTAGCTATGTGGGAAAAAAATTCAAAATTGTTAAATGCTATTGCAAGAGGTATCAGTGGAAAGGTCTTGAAACAAACTTTCCAATGACACCAAGATGACCCTTCTAGGACCTAAAATAAGAAAGTTACATCAAATAGAAGTTCGCCTTTTGGGCATATTTTTGTCTTATAAAACAATAGGATTATTGTGACCGATAAAAATTTGGCATCATGAACACTCATGGTTAGGTTAGGTTAGGTTAGGTTAGGTTAGGTTTCATTAAAACATAAGGTTAGGTTAGGTTTCATTTTTTTTTTTTTTTTTTTTTTTTTTATATTATTATTTTTTTTTTTTTTTTGGTTTGCGCAAAATAAAACTAGCACCATTAGAACAAGCACCTATTGTAGGCCAAGAAAAAGTAGTTAGTGTCTCTGAAAACGAACGTGAAACTCTCCTCCACAATTACCAAACAAACAAACAGAACGAACGAACAACGAAATGAATAACAGTGCATTGACATCGATTACAGATAGCCTGATAAAATTGTTGCTACTCGATAAAAACTTATCAAATTCGACATATAGACGGACAAATAACTAAAGAAACTTATTTTATTAGTTTCAAGATTAATTTCACTCGCCTTCAGCAAAATTGACGAGCGTTTTGGCGACCTGTCACGAAACACATCTCCATTTCCGCGGAATATACGTGATTTCAGAAATGTTCCGAGAATTTTCGAGAATTGTTTCTGCAACGAGTTGAGGGGTCAATGTGTGTACTACGTCATCAAATCATGTGTAAGCTCGTGCAATCACAGGAAAACACACAAAAAACTGATTTCTTAGGGGGTTCACAACACAACTTTTGCGCTAAATTTTGCCAATTTCGATGAAAAGAAAACGGGGCTGAGCTGAAATGTTGACAAAGTTGTCAAGCGTGAAATCGGAGAATATGCACATACCTACATATAGGGTGAAATACATGTGACATTACAGTTTGGTTATTTAAGTCGTATACAATTTATGCCGTATGTTGTTTAGGCCGTGAGACGATTCGGCCGTTTGCCAGTTTGGACGTCACGGCCTAAATTACTTATGGCCGAAACGACCTGGACCTGTTACACAGCTCCAGTTCTTGATATTACAGCACCCACTATATATTTTGATCAGCTTTTACGGTATAAGTTCAGTTTAAACCAATACACGATCGGTGGATTTTAGTATCCTTAACGTTTCATTCTCATCAGGAGTATTTCTAATTTCTACAACAGCTGTCTGAAATTAAAATAAATACTAGGGGGGTCTGGGGGGTCGAAACCCCTCCAGTGAGGTTAGGTTATGTAATCAATCCCCAGGTTAGGTTAGTTAACTATCTGTGTTAAAATCTGTGGGGTGGAGGCCCCCCATGTTATGTCAGGAGAGTATTGGTCAATAAGGAGTATTGGTTGAAAATGTATGTTTCCCGCTTTTACCAGTGTTTCTGCATACCAGTATTAAATACCAGCAATTTTAGGGTAGGTTAAGTAACGGCCAGGTTAGGTTAGTGGTTTAACGGTGGGGTCTGGGAGGGACCCATCCCCACTAGGTAGGTCAGGTTACATAACCAATGTCCATGTATTGTATTAAACTGCTAAATTATAAGGCTGCAAATCTGGGATTTTCGTCTCCCCCGCCCCTAACCCCGCATTCCCAGTTCCCACCACTCCCCCAGGTTTGTTGGGGTTAAAGGGAGGGGGCATCTGTCCCCTACTTTAAAATTTCGTTATAGAGATATCTGAAGGGATCTGTGAAGGTCTGGAGAAAGAAAAAAAAGGACGTGAAAGGATTTTACTGAAAAAAGTAAGCTGTAAGGCCTGTGGAACCCGCCAACTCCTGCGGAATATTAACCCGTAGAAGTGTGATGTAATTGATTAAGAGGCAGAATAAAAGATACCTTATTCTTGGTGTTATGGATGCGAGGATCCCAATGAGCCCTAGTGAGGACCTGTGAGACCATCACAGACGAGGCAGCTGCTTGTCTTCCCGTGACCAAAGGCGGACGACAGCCGACAGCGTGTTGCCGTGAGGGGTGGATGGACGCCTGCGGCTGTTGCATAAAATAGGTAACGCCATAAAATAAGTAGCGCCTTGCCTCACACCCCCGCCGTTCCTTAAGGCCGTGTCACACGGACACTTTTTCCGGCATCTTTTGGTATTTTGCTACCAAAACATGCCCGTAGTGGTGGCAAAAAAATGCGCGTTCGTCACACGGCGTTTCGGCTACGAGCATCTTCTTGCACGATTCATAAGTCTTGAGTTGAAGAATACAATTGAATTGAATACGATTGA
Source organism: Chionoecetes opilio (assembly GCA_016584305.1). NCBI lineage: Eukaryota > Metazoa > Arthropoda > Malacostraca > Decapoda > Majidae > Chionoecetes > Chionoecetes opilio. The sequence goes on along the minus strand of JACEEZ010019277.1, from coordinate 28,636 downwards.
AGTCTTCTTGCACGATCCATAATGTTAGTTTTGGTTGCGGGTCCAGGAAGATGCCAGTACAAGATGTTCGTAGCCGAGATGCCGTGTGACGAATGCGCATTTTTTTGAAACCACTACGGGCATCTTTTGGTAGCAAAATACCAAAAGATGCCGGAAAAGTGTCCGTGTGACACGACCTTTACTATTTACCACAAAATACTCCTTTAAAAGTGATTAACCAGGACGTGTGTGGTACTGTGGTTGCTGGAGGTACTGTAGAAGACAGGAGAGAAGAGAGGAAGGCATTGGAGGTACCGGAGAGAAGGGAATTAAGAAGGCATTAGTGTAGTGATTATAGTTAGGAAGATCAAGGCATTGATTAAGTGATCTAGCTCTGTACACGTCTTATGTATGTGTCAAGTGTGTTTACATGTATGACAAAGCAGTTGAAGGGATTGTCTTGTTAAAAACTTCCATCTCTGTCTCTCGACTCGTCTTCTTCTTCTTGTGACCTTTGATGCTTATAGTATCGCTTCATAGGTCCTCTTCAAACTTCGTCTCCTTCTTTAACAGATTTGTCAATTTTTCCCTTATCTATTTTACCTGGGATACTAAAACATTTTCATTAGTTTTGGTCTCTTGAGTGAGGCAGCGGATGGTTGTGTGACAGTTATACGGCAATCTCTTCTCTCCTGTCTCCTCCAGTACCTCCAGCAACCACAGTACCACACACGTCCTGGTTAATCACTTATAAAGGAGTATTTTGTGGTAAATAAGTAAGGAACGGCGGGGGGGTGAGGTAAGGCGTACTTATTTCGAGGCGTTACCTATTTTATACAACACCGCTACCCACTCTCTGAAACTTCGGCTCATATCGAAAGATTGAGGTCTAATAGCTTAAAAAGTAGATTCCTTATAATGATTACATGATTTGATTGCTTATGATCTTATTATTTAGTCTTTGTATGTTTCTTCTCTGAGTTCTAGCCAAATACATCACGGTGGGACCTGGTTGGAGGCTAGGCAAGAATAGCTCTGCGTCCTTCTGCATTGCGTCATCGCGTCGTAGACCCCTCTCGGCCTTACCCTCATTACCCTCCCGAATGCAGAGTTACTACCCACTTGTCATAGCACCATGCTAGCTAGGTTTTGAGGTAATTAATAGATACCTACTATCATTCTAAGAAATAATATGTGCGTCAAAGTTAGAGGCGATAATTTATTACAAACATTTGTGACTGAAAGGAAAACACGCCGCTAATGGAGGAGTTATGGAGGGTTAGGTGGGGTCAAGTGGGGTAATGAGGGGGAAGTGGAGGATCGGGGGGTATGTTAGGAGACAGAGCTGTACCAGGTCCGAATGTGTAGCGATTTGGCTTTACACAATCATCATTCGCGTTTACGCTCGTGGATCAATTATCTGAAACATCCCAGAACATTCACACCGTTGCTAAACTTACCCGACATTACATATATACCAAGAGGAAAATAAGGTTTGTATGGACTGTATGAGTAAATAGCGTGTCTAGTGATGCCAGTTAAGCGTGGATTCGGAGAGTGTTCCTGAGTCGTTGTTGCTACGCTGTCAGGCACGTGACTTGGGTAAGGTGGTAACAGAAACGAGGAAGCCCCGCTACCGAGTAAACGTGTGTCGCGTGAGTGTGTCGATCATTTAGTGTGCGTAGTGTAGAAAAATGACTCTACGACATTAGCCAGCGCTTCCTTCTCATCGTATTGGTAAGTTATGATTAATGTTTTGCAATATAATGTTATATTTTTCAGTATTCGACTGAATTATTACGTATTAACGGCTAGAATGTATGACAATGTAGCAGGCTTCTTATATACCCGGATTTTAATGATTGTTTCATATAACTACATTACTTTTTGATATTATTAACCAAATACAGTTACCTTATTGATATTTCTAACTATGTTTTTTTCTGCTTTCCAGGTAAGTACCCCGATTTTAGTCTGCAAGGACTATTGGTTTGTTAACCGGTCTGTATTCTGGGACTGAGAGTGCTGTGAAGTGTGGAATAGGTGTATCCAGCTTCTTTCCTGTTAATACAGGAGTGCGGCAAGGGTGCGTCCTTGCCCCATCACTTTTCAGCGCTTGTATGGACTGGGTATTGGACAAGGTTGTAGATCAAAATGATTGTGGAGCATCCGTCGGCTACACCAAGATCACTGATCTTGTTTTTGCCGATGATGCAGTAATCTTTGCTGAGTCGCTGGAGGTCCTGATGATGGCTCTCGAGGCGCTGCACGAGGAGGCAAAGCCTTTGGGACTTGAAGTCTCCTGGCTTAAGACCAAGGTCCAGGTGTTTGGAGACTTACTAGATGAAGAAGTACAGTCTGTTCATGCGTGTGGCGAGGACATTGAGATCTTGGAAAGTTTTACATACCTTGGTAGCGCAGTCCATAATGACGGCGGGTCACGTCAAGAAGTCTTACGGCAGATTGGCACAGCCCACGGTGCTATGGACTCGCTCAGCGGGAGTATTTGGCGTTGTCGGTACCTGTGCAGGAGGACAAAGATCTGGATCTTCAAGTCGCTTGTGGTCCCTGTCTTACTATATGGTTGTGAGACATGGACACTAAATATAGTGACTTGAAGAGACGAATCAATGCTTTTGGTGATAAGTGTCTTCGCAGAATCATGGGGTATCGCTGGGATGATTACGTGTCAAATCAGCGATTGCACTGTGAGACTGAATCTAGGCCTATTACCTGCATAGTCCGTCAACGCCAACTTCGGCTATATGGGCATGTGGTACGCTACCCTGAAACCGATCCTTCCCATCTGGTTGTATCTGTAAGAGACAATCCGGCGTGGAGGAGGGCAAGGGGGCGCCCACAAGGCTCGTGGCTGGGGCAAGTTGATGTTTCTTGTCGAGAGCTGCTTGGTATGGGAAAGGAGCCTGCATGGAGACTCGCGCGTGGTGACCCCCGGGAGTGGCGTCGTAGGGTTGGTGAGGCGACGCGCCCCCTGGCGTATGCCCCCAATGATTGATTGACCCCGATTTAGCACATTGTCAGGAAGAGGGATGGCGTTGGTGCAACACTGCGTACAAACTTACGGTAAGGTAAGTGAAAATTACGGTTTCCTAGGAGACGGTAGGGCGATAGGCTGCTAGGATGTTAACCCTCACGTCTTGTCTTCCAGGTACCTACTGGGCAATGCAAGGTAGGACATTTTTATTGAATGTTTTTCAGTTTTTTGTTTATTTTACATTTGTGCCTATAGCGTCTGTAGGCAGTGACCCAGGGCTCGGATGGTAGACTCTGGAGGCTCACTTGAGGGCTGTGATGGTTGGCCCTCACCCGTGGTGGCGCAGACAAGCTTTTTATAGTGACGCCTGTGATTAGAGGCTCATGCCGCCCCCCTGTGTCCTCCGATGCACTCGCAATCGAAGGTAGAGTTAATGGGCAGGGCATGTGGGTGTTCTTAGGCCACTCGACGGTGCAGAAAGAGTTTGGCTTTCGTCAGGGATCGAACTCGGGTCACCGAGAACGCCACTCGGAGACGCTAACCACTCTGCTACTGCCTCCCCAAATAACACATGCGGTTTAAAACTATAAATATACAAGACAATAATAAACATAGCTTAGGAATTCCAAAGCAAATGCATTTTTCTTTATGAAACGAAAGTAAAATTGCACATAAAATGCGTTATATCTGGTAATCCAGAAAACAAAGCCTTTTCCTTCAAGAAACAAAAATCAGTGGCCTGGCTGCTGTTGCAATTTACCTGCTATCAGCTTAAATCGAGGCATCAGATGATTTTCAAATACAACCCGCATGATAGGATCCAAATTCGGAATGGCATTCCATTTCTTTCCCTTGATTAAAACTAAGCTTGAGAAACCTTGCTCACACAGATATAATGTTGGCATCTGCACAAACATGGCTGTTGCCTGCTCAGCTCAGATCCCTTGTATTCCTGAGTATCAATCAGGGCAACCCAGAAATGCATGAGATGGCCAAATGTTTTGCAAGCTGTTTTTGAGAATTATACACTGGAAGCTCCAATAGGGCATTAGAATGATCAGTTCCATCATCGGAAAAGGGAGTAAGCATCCACATGTGGGAGGTCAGGTCTCTTGGAAATATAAGACAAGGTTTTTCTGCATCAAAGTAAGGTGTCTGGTAATCAAGTGGGACATTCGTACCTCCTGTGTCAGTTCTGCTGGCTGCATACCATCATCATTTTTTCAGCCAAGCCACGTTCTCTCATACAGGTATCAACGACTTCAAAATCAGAAAACACTGATCTATACTGACACGTGGGCATAATCTCATCCACCCACCTATCCACCCCAAGACAGCCGTCCACCCCTCACTTAGAGCCGATTTCTCAGTCGTCCCCTTTAGTTGGGGTCCTTACCAATGAGCGGCCATTTCCATCCCCAACAACAAAATCCGATTTCTTAGTCGCCTTTTGGGCCGCTGCTTGTTTGTATCGATACCATAGATTGAAACCTTTAGTAACGCCGAGTTGGGCAGCCTAGTGCCTCCCCAACGTAGCTTACTATTGCAATTATTTATCAAATACCACAAATTCCTACTTCCATATGGTTATATTTTCTTCTGAAAAAGATGTTAAAAACTATCAGACAACGCATCAACACGTTAGAGGGTTATGATGAAAGAAAAAGAAAAGTTTTAAAAGAACTTGGATGGCCACGGTGAAAGCACGTCACCAGCTGTCAAGCAGACAACATATTTTTCACGTCCATCTGCCTTTATAAACTATTTTATCTGTCACCCTATATTATTCTATAATTCAGTATTATTGTAGGTATATATGCGTAAGATATACAAAAGAGGTTATATGTGAGCTTGTTATCTATAATAATATAAGCGAAAGTGTGTCTGTCTGTCTGTCTGTCTGTCTGTGTGTGTGTGTGTGTGTGTGTGTGGTATAGGTTCCGCCCCCCGTGGCGCAAACACCTCATATGGCACATTTTTGGAATCAGGTTGACCAGGGGAAGGTCATAAGCCCACTTATGAGATGATCCGATCACTTTTTTTTTTTTTTTTTTCTTAGCAGCCTATTAGCGAGAATTGTGAAAACAAAAGTGGGTTGCGAGAATTGAGGAAGCCTTGATGTAGGGTGATGGGTAATGGGTGAGTGAATGGGTGGGGTGATGAGTAATGGGTGAGTGAATGGGTGGGGTGATGGGTAATGGGTGTGGGGTGATGGGTGAGTGAATGGGTGGGGGGTGATGGGTTGGGGGTGATGGGTGATGGGTGAGGGAATAGGGGGGGGGTGATGGGTAATCTATAATAATATAAGCGAAAGTGTGTCTGTCTGTCTGTCTGTGTGTGTGTGTGTATGTGTGTGTGTGTGTGTGTCTGGTATAGGTTCCGCCCCCTGTGGCGCAATCAACTCATATGGCACATTTTTGGAACCGGGTTGACCAGGGGAAGGTTTTAAGCCCAGTTATGAGATGATCCGATTTTTTTTTTTTTTTTTTTTTTTAGCAGCCTATTAGCGATAATTGTGAAAAAAAAAGTGGGTTGCGAGAATTGAGGAAACCTTGATGTAGGGTGATGGGTAATGGGTGAGTGAATGGGTTGGGTGATGGGTAATGGGTGTGGGGTGATGGGTGAGTGAATGGGTGGGGGGTGATGGGTTGGGGGTGATGGGTGATGGGTGAGGGAATAGGTGGGGGGTGATGGGTAATGGTAAATATAAGCGAAAGTCTGTCTGTCTGTGTGTGTGTGTGTGTGTGTGTCTGGTATAGGTTCCGCCCCCCGTGGCGCAATCACCTCATATGGCACATTTTTGGAATCGGGTTGACCAGGGGAAGGTTTTAAGCCCAATTATGAGATGATCCGATCACTTCTTCTTCTTTTTTTTAGCAGCCTATTAGCGATAATTGTGAAAAAAAAGTGGGTTGCGAGAATTGAGGAAACCTTGATGTAGGGTGATGGGTAATGAATGGGTGAGTGAATGGGTGGGGTGATGGGTAATGGGTGTGGGGTGATGGGTGAGTGAATGGGTGGGGGGTGATGGGTTGGGGATGATGGGTGATGGGTGAGGGAATAGGTGGGGGGTGATGGGTAATGGGTGAGTGAATGGGTGGGGGGTGATGGGTAATGGGTGAGTGAATGGGTGGGGGGTGATGGGTAATGGGTGAGTGAATGGGTGGGGGAATACATACATTTCTACATCCATGATTTCAGGAAAGTTAGAAGGGGCTATCTGGAGAGTCCATGTTTGGTGGGCCGAAGGCCCACCAAACACAGGTGGTGGGCCGAAGGCCCACCAATAGCCCTCCGCAGGAGCTAGCCAAAACGTCCGCCCGGAGGGCGGCTTTGCGGCTAGTAATCAAATATAACAAAATTTTATTTATAAATTAAAGTAGTTATTATAAATAATCGTATTTATTATTTATATGTGTGTAAATAGTAATTATTTACTGAATTTGGATGGAATATTTACATTGTCCGCCACTCAGGCATACCAACAGTACCGAGTCTGCCGTCTTTGATTCGTTGGGATCCTTACCATGTTGGGGAGCTCCTGGTTCACAAAAACAGCGACTAAGAAATCGGATCTCTTTGTTAGTAAGGACTGTTACCTGGTTGGTAAGTTTTTTGGTTAGGGAGCTTACCAAAGGAATAAGAAATCGGCCCTTAGTTTCGTCCACCTTAAGGTGGACCGTCCACCCAGGTTAAATAGCACTGCTTTCGAGGAATGCATCAAGGTGGGTGTATGGGTGAGTATTACCTTCTCTTTGCATGCATGAAGGTAATATTAACCCATACACCCGCATTGATGCATGCCTCTACATTATTTAGCAAACCATTGTAGGACACATGGGGTCGAATGCTTTTATTTCCCAACAATCCTCATTATGCCAACATAACGCCATGAATAATGTAAAACCCTTATTTTTATTTTGCATAAACCTATGTTGACCATGACAACACATAAATGTAGCTGGTTTGGTAGGGCATAGAGTACTTTACTCTTGAGTGCAGATTGAGCACAAAAGACCCGCTCAGCCATAGCGTAGTAGGCCGAGAACAAGAGACGCTGTTAACACATCGCTACATCTAATATAATACATTTTCTTTAACAAATAAGAATATTTGCGGTACAATGTAGGTATGAATATTGATATTCTTAGGATATGAAAATATTTCCATATAGTGGGGCGATTTACTTAGGATATTCAAACCTATTGTGCATTTTTTGATAAAAGCACCAATTTTGGCACAGAGGTAGACCAATATATTATGAACAAATTTGGATGTGGAGCCATCGCCCAACTGCGCCCTGGCGGTCGTGGCGGCCATTTTCCAAAATAGCCGCCATGTGGCTGCCGAGGAAGACTTATCTCTAGGTGAATGAGATGTACTGAGTAAATGTGCAGGAAAAATTATTGTTTTGAATCTGCAATGTTGTGCAAACATTATGTTGCGTGTTGTTGCTAATGTAGGGTAGCACTTAACAACAAAGAAAGGTGCCCATGTGTTTTTAGAATCTTATCTTTTTATCGATTTATTGAATTATTCATAGATTAGCATAACAACCATGACAAACATTTCTCAATTGAACATGTCCTAATTCACTTGAATTCTGAGTGCTCCTTTCATACAACTTTGTCATTTTCCATTTCCAAAACAATGTCGAAGAGCTTCAAACTCGTTGAGCCTCGTGGTGCAGAAGCAGCTCCGTCTACCTCCGCCCAGCCAGCAACAGAGACAGACTGGTCATTATGCTTCATATGCCAAGAAACGACGCCAGAGTCGCTGACAAGTCCATCCCAGAATACACGCCAAGACAAGGGGAGCAGCTACAGCATTCTCGCTGGACATCTGAGAAGGTTCAATGAGCTTGGATTGCTCCCCAACTCTTTTCTGTGGAGCCGATTAGATGAAGGCAGTGGCGTTGAACCCAGCATTGACCCCAAACAATGCACGATCCCACAAGACCTGCAGGCTGGGTATAACAAGACCAAGTTAGACAGAGCTGAGAAGAGGCACCTAAAAAATAGGCGCCGACGAAGAAGAGGAAGTTGTTGCCCGCCAAGCGAACTCGATATCTGTCACACCATCAAGTACTGAGACGAAACACCAAGCAGTGAAATGCTTCTTCTGCGGAGAAGCTCCTGGTAGTGCTGGCCCTTCATGAAGCTGCGACTTTCCCAACTGGACTCGCGGGGTCGGGTCGTGCGCACTGATTCGGACACATGGACCTCCTGACGCAACTGAACGCTGGGGACATGGTTGCACAGGAGGCCAAGTACCACCGAAATTGAATCCTGAACTTGTACAATCGCGCACGGCAGATTAAGAAAATGGCGGGCAAAGGTACAGACGATGAACACGCAATAGCAGGACTTGCTTTTGCAGAGTTGGTGGTGTTTATTGAAGAAGCTCACATAGATGACGAGACGTCTCCGGTCTTCAAACTTGCTGACCTGGCGCAGTTATACACGTCAAGGATGGAACAGCTGGGAGTCAAGCATGAGGGCAGGGTGCACACGACCCGTCTTAAGCAGAGACTGCTTGCTCACTTTCCTAACATGTGTGCACAGCGCCAGGGGCGCGATGTCTAGTGCAGCAGATAATCATAACAATTGTGCAAATTATGACTAAGGCATGAAATTTTTACCAGTGTTATTACATACCATAAGGTTCATTTTCAGATCGGGAGGTAAGTCAGATTTGACCTGTGAGGATAGTGAGAGGTCAATGACCTCAATTACATTGAAATTTTGTTCATTTTTTCACGTTTTCTGGTGCAGTTTGTCTGTTTTGGGAATCATTAAAAAGGTATGTTGCTTGTTTTTGGTCCCTTTATCTTCTGGAGAGCCTATTTTTTACATAATCACAGGTTTCAACCATGACTAAAACAAGTGCTTTAAATGAGGTCAGTGACCTCAGAAAACAATTTATTGAAATACACATTTAGGTTATTGGGGTGTGTCCAGAACAGCTTGCATGAAATCGCGTTGTAAGATCATCTGTGCAACCTTAATTTTCAATGTGCACTAAACATAGTCTATAAGCTTAAAGTCCCAGTGAGGTCGTTACCTCAGACACATGTATAGTACAAAACCGGTACATGTAATACACACACATTATCCATATACACGCATAAATATAAAGGTGTCTGATTTCACCAAACAGCCCTCCCCGAACATGCACATAATGTAGTGCACTTATGTGCAGCCTTGGTGCACTTGCAGCGGCCGGTAAAATCCCTTCTTGCAGCCGCAGGTGGATCAGTTCGTGGCAAGATTTGATGCCTCTGGCAGTGTCGTCCAAAGAGGCTGCCACCCAGAGGGGGGTTTACGCCGTAGGTCCAATGAAAAGTGAAATATAGATTATTTCGAATTTGGCAGGGTTTTTCTTAATGTAAAATTGAATTTAAAAGGGTGTTTTATCGTCTTCAACCTTTTGGTTTTTTTGAGCACTTTCTTGCTATAAAAAATGGATTTTTATATTTTATGCAAAACATAGTTTAGGCGCCGCTAAAGTAACGGCTTCATTGCACTTATCTCAATTCCTGATCGCCCTTTTTCAGGATGGCTTTCCTTGTAAACCAAGTGGGTCGAAGAACGCAACTAGACAGGCTCTGGAATCCAAGTGGCCGCCCTTTGTTGGGTGGACGAAGTTTGCTGAGAAGGTGAGGTGCCTACGTATCGCGGCGTGATGAAGAGGGGGAATCCTTCTCCAAGAACCTCAGCGGCATCCGGGAGGGTGTTTGACAACGGGGGTACCAAATGAGAGACATGGCTTAGGATCGACCCCAGGGTGCTTGCCCAGAGGAAGAAATAAAAGCCCAGTTTGCACCTCCGAGTGGTTGTTTTTGCCCGGTCCGTGCCCAGAAGGATAGATAATTTTTGGAAAAGAAGGTTAGTGAAGTGTGGAAGAAAGAGCACAAAAGCAAAAAGGGAAAAAAAATTCGTGAAATATGGACAGGCTGTTTGCCATAACGGCTGCCCTCACACATCTTCCTCTGCAAGACCAGGAATCCCCCTGCTCCAACCCACAGCTGTGGCCACGCGAGAGCACACGTGCAGTGTGACTCCCCCTGGTCAGCAAAGTCCCTACTTTAGACCTGGATGGCTTGTACTACCAGAGGGATCAAAGTTGGGAGGGAGAGGCAATGATGATGACAGGGGTAGACAAGAATGAGACCCATAGACAATGAAAGCAGCAAAGAGAAAGCAGTTGGAAGAGGAGGCCCTAAGCTGAAGAAGCAGAAGCAGAAGCAGAAAGATGGAAAGGTCAGAACGTCTTGAGCTGCAGGGGCAATGTTCCTGGGCCAGGCTGAAAGATCACCAGGGGTTCTGAGGATGGGACGGAGGAGTCGTCACCCTGCCACTCCATAGGAAAGAGGAGGAGCAACAGGAGGCTGCCAACTGTTAGGACCGACTGCTTAGGGAGAGTGCTGGGGTCCCCTGGCACCCCTTTTGATGCAGTAATGGGACAGGCCAGCTGCAAGAAGAACACAATGCCAGTCCGGAACCTGGCGCTGGCAAGCATCCGGTTCGACCCTTCGCCCACTGCTGCTGCTTCGCCTTGGCTTCTGGATTGCTCAGGACCTTATCGCTGACGGCCACCTCTCTCCAACATGTCGTAACCCGGTCTGCGATCCTAACAAGCTGGGAGGGCCAGACAGGATGCCATGGCTCGGGCCAGGGACCTTGACCAGGGGAAGCACCAGGGTACCCAAAATAGTTGGATTGGTTACGATGGGAGGAAGGACAAGACCAGGGCGATGGTGCCCGACAGCTATGGGAACTGCACCCAAGGTTGATCAGGGTGGAGCATGTGTCATGACAGAGGAGCCATTTTGGAAGGTACCTTTGGCACTTTGTACCAGAGGACCCGGTGCCACCTGAGAATCCTGCGTTCAAGGTGGCTCAGGCTTCTCTATGATCTGCTGGTGACATACGACTCCACCGGCCCCACTGATCGTACTGCAAGGTGGACTCAACTAGGGCCAACACGGGGTGGAAGGGTGGTACTCACCGCCCATTTGGAGAAAGATGCTGGGACCAAGCTCTTCTGGAGTATATGCGTGTTGCACACAAGCGAGTTGCCCCTGCGCCACCTTATCACCAGCATCGAAAGGGCCTACCTCATCTGACACTGGCTTCACGGGTCCAGTGTGCATCTGCTGTCCAGCGTGAATGAGATTGCAGTACACCCCAGAATTCAGAGGAGTGCCAGGGTGAATTCATCACGGAGATACCGGAGTATATCCTGGTCAACATGTCCACTGACCACAGGTCTCCTACCAGCTGGTCCCGGCTGTGAAGCGGGGCGTTCTCCCGTCCGAGCTGCAAGAGATCAAGTGTGGCAAGGTGTCCCCCTCCAGATGGCCCCCACCACAGCCCATTCGCTCGTGTACATGTGGACCAGAAAGCATGGACTGACTGACAAAGAACTGAAACACCCTGGAAATCCTAGTCAAGTACTGCCTGCAGGTGTACTTCAAACTCTACTACGACATCAAGGTTCACCACAGACTAAGGACGGCCCCCCCAAACACATCCTCACGCAGCTCAGAGTGATGAGGTCGCAGCCCAAGAAGGTCCAAACAGCTGGACCTTTCTACGTGCGGACAGGAGCATGGTTTGCACACTCAGAATGTGTCCTCTCGCTGATGGCGAGTCAGAGTGAGGACGACCGCAGGTTCGCCGTGACCCAGATTTTGCAGCTGAGGGCTTGGGGAGGAGTATGGGACACCAGTGAAGACCTCGCATCACACCCAAACTGAATTTGTCCCGCCACCAGCTTGCAGAAAACTGATCAGCTGGCAGGGCCCGGCCAGGTGCACGAGCCGGGATTCACCTGTTCACTATCCGGGGATCAATCCAGGAGATCCTGGTCAAGCCGTAAAGAGGTTCCGGAGCTCTCTACCACACTCAGAGCAAACCCAAAGAGTCGTGAAGCAGGTGACAGAGGCTGCGGTAGCAGTGGTGGGGCAGCAGGCCAGAGACGGGTTCATCCGGGCTCGGCCCACCACCGGGAGACCATGCCCTGCTTCAGGTCTAAGAAGGACAAAGATGGACATGTTTCTAGGCCAACGTAGAGGGTGTGACACTGTGATGTAGTGCCCGATGAACCAACTGATCAGAAAGAGCTTACCACGCCTAGTTCATTTGGAACTCATATTGGTGCATGATTCAATAAACAGGACCAACCGGCAACTGCGTACTCATTTAAGCATTATTCGATAAGGGTGCAAATATAACAGTGCGATTTTTGCATAGTAAAGAATTGGCTCAAATGCAAAAATGGAATTAGATAAAAACGTCTTAGAATTACTTTTACATAGGAACTGGCATGCCAAAGTTGAGAAAAAGAATTTTTTTGTTAAACGGCCGTACCCCCAACCCAGAGGCCTCCTTTGTCCAGCCCCAGTCAGATGGGATTGGTAACGCTGCATTCAGGACCAGAGTTTGTTCCAGCAGTTGCCCAGGAGAGATGCACGCTTGATGTGCTGCTGGAGTGCTGCCTGCGTTGGGGGAATGTTTTCTAGAGCCCTAGACTTGTGTGCGAAAACTGTTTCCCAGCATCGTTCACTTCCATGGTTTTCACTGGTGCGGTCATACATCGCACAACGAAGCGCTTCTACATTTTACTCCTCACTCACATCACTTGGGATGCGTAAGAGTTCTTCAAAGGCATCAGTCACCTGTGGGAACACTTTCCAAGTCTCCCCGGCAGTCTTCTTCCCTCTGCCAGCGAAAGAAACACAGTTTCGCCCCTGTTAGGCATGAAAGGGGAGAGTTACCACATTGTCTTGGTTCATGGGTACCATTGGTTTAATAGCTATGTACAGGAACACCTATGTACCAGTACCAAGAGCTTCCCCAGCTCTCAGTTGATTTGTTGAATGAAGCCCCGTACCACAACATCAGTATCCACAGTGCGTATGGGCCCCTTTCTGATCCCCTCTGCCCCACTCTGCCACTGAGAAGCAGCGAGTTCTCCTCCTCGTGTGAACATGGGGCGAGGCTGGTCAAGTCGGACTCGGCAGGAGAGCACAGGAACTCAGTTCCACATGTTGCATACATTTTCTTGCCATCTGCTATTGGAAGACGAATGGCCTCTCGTGACAGGAAACCAGAGAGTTCAGTCTTGTTTTGATCCACACGAAGGAAGTCCTTCCAGTTCTTAGGCATGACGGTAGAGGGAGCCACTCTCTTCCTGACGCCCTTGCCCCTCTTCTGTCTGGTCGTGCCTTTCAGGCGGTCAGGTAGATATACATTCCAGACGAGGTCGAATCTGTTGACCTTTTCGAGTTGAATGGAGATGTAAGGAGCAAAGACTGTGTTCACATACTCTTCAAAGGTCTTTGCCGTTACAGGATTGAGCATTTGAACAATAGCTGCTCCGTCAAGGATTGTGGCATCAACCTCAGGTGCGCTTGTGGTTTCGGGTTGTTCTGATTTCAGGCAGTGTAGTAGATCTGCTTTGACTCCAAGGCGCAGTTTTCCTCCTGTTGATAATGCTGGTGGGGCTGCCTGGTTCTCGTGGCAGAAGAACTGGTCCAGATCCCCATTACGTGATTGGCAGGCAATATACAGCCTCGAGAAGAGACTACAGTCACTCTTCACTGCGGCGAGTTGGATCTGCTGCTTTGACTGCGTCTTGGTCTGTGGCCGACTGAAGAGTGGCAACTTGTTATTGGGCAGTGTTTCTGTAACTGGCTTCGTGCATAGTTCCAGTCTTTCTTCAACAAACTTTGTGTACTGCTCCTCACCAAAGACTCAATCTTTCTCACAGTTTCTGCCACTGGGGTGTCCATGATGTCTCTCGTGTCAAGGACCAGTAGATCTTGAGTGTTCTCTAGGAAGGGATTCCCCATCTCTTCAAACACTACCATAAGTGCTCTGACATCCTTCATAAAGGCTGCTTGCACTCCAGGTTTCTGGTCATGGTGAAGATGCCCAGTGTCGTGAGCACCGCCATGTCCTCTTGTCGCCTGCTCTTCAAACTCTGCAGTGATCCTGGCTATTTCTGGCCCTGCCACCATCCAGTGTCTGAGTGCCCCAGGGTTTCCTGTCAGTCCAATAGCTCCCCTAAACCCTTTGACCACAGCGTTGTTCTGTTCATGGCATTGGTCAATTGCCATGGCAGAGAACTTGTTGCTGGTCTTGTGTACCACAAGCTTCCCAGACTTGAATTCTGCCAGGACATCTGGGTGTTTGTCAATGAGGTTCATCATATCACGGATGTGTGTCATGATCGTCATGATCGTCATGGATGATGACGTCAGGATGATCGTCATCATCCTGATGACGTGAGGATGATCGTCACTATGGCAAAGCCATAGTGACGATCAGGTCTGGGATGCTTGTATCTTGGCTTTGATCATCAGGCAGGGAATCCTGCATCACACAAGTACAACAATTGTGTTAGTACCAGCCACCACAGTTTACACTCATTGGCATCAATATTTGATATGTTGAGGTAATTGACCTCTCACTGTCCTCAGAGGTCAAAGCTAGACACCTGTAAATAAATACCAACGCTGTGTGGAATATGTAGACACTTTTATTGGAACACAAATGCATGTTTGTATATCATAAACATGTTTACCATTAACCAATGACGTCAAACATCAATATTTTGATACTTTGAGGTCATTGACCTCTCACAGTCCTCAGAGGTCAAATCTGCCTTACCTCCCGATCTGAAAATGAAGCTTATGGCATGTACTAACACTGGTAGAAATTTCATGCTTTAGTCATAATTTGCACAATTCTTATGATATGAGAGATTATCAGCTGTACTAATCCTGCTTGCATTCAATGAAGACCTCGGCGATGCCCTGGCAAAGGCTTGTGAACTGGACAGAGACCTTGATGCTGTCCACCTGGCGCGTGCTGCCCAAATTGTGCGACGCCACATCATCGGAGATATCAAGGTGTTCAACGGGTTTCCTGCAGAATGCCAACAGGACTCCGTGCCACCCATGCTGCCTGTTTTGGTCACTATGATCTTGGAAGGTCCCAGTATCAAGCACCAGAGTGAAAGCACAACACCAGCGGCACTGAGCATCGCCCAGCTCCTCAAGTTCAACAGCGTTATGCACCGACGGGCCGCCACAGGCAGTACGCCTCGCCCAGTCAGGCACGCCACCACGCAGGAGACGCCAGTTTCAACCTACATCGGCCTAATGCTACATGCACACACGCGCAAGAGGGAGCTCGTCGACAGGCTGGCACACATGGGGATTTCTATCTCCTATGATCGGGTCCTGTCCCTTTCCACACAGCTGGGTAACAGTGCCTGCCGCCTCTACCACCAGGAGCAAGTAGTCTGCCCTCCCAAGATGAGAGGCAGAGTCTTCACGACTGCCGCGGTAGACAATATCGACCACAACCTAAGTTCACCACAGCAAAACTGTCATTCCATGGGACTGCTATTTCCCTCATGCAACACCCTGCGGTCCCTGGGGCGGCATTGACTGCAGCCTCATCATCCTCGGAGGGCCGAACGAAAAAGGCCTCAAAACAGTTGACCGTTTGCCGCACTACTATACAGATGTCCTATCCGTCGGCAGCATCAAGAACACCCCCGCGCCGGCTACCAGCGTGACATCCCTGAGCAGCAACAGCGGCCTCAAGCAACATGCTGAAAGAGAGCATCTCTGGCTAAAACACACCCAAGACTCCCTACAAGAAACTTCTCCAGTGGAGAACACTTCATGGGCTGCATATCACGCAAGCCAACAGGACATGCCAGCCAGTCGGGCCATCTGTCCCACCGCATTGCTCCCACTCTTCCTGGAGAGCGCCCTCACCGTGGCTATGATCAAGCACTCCATGGATGTGGTCAGGATTGCAGTGGAACATCTCAACCCTTGCCAGACTCCAGTGGTCACATTCGACCAGCCGCTGTTTGCTTTGGCAAAGCAAATCCAGTGGAAGTGGCCACAGGAGTATGGTGAAGAGGAGTTTGTCGTCCTCTTCGGCGGTCTTCATATCGAGATGGCAGCACTGAAGACCCTTGGTGACTGGCTGCAAGGGAGCGGATGGGTGCAAGCACTGGTTCAGGCAGAGATCACTAGTGCCGGGACAGCGGACTCCTTCCTGCGGACATCCCATGTCAGTCGAACCAGGAGGGCTCATCGAGTGACAGCAGAAGCCCTCTTCACCCTGCAGCAGCACGCCTACAACCACTACATTGACCAGCTGGGTGACACACGCAACGAACAGCTGGAGTTCGACGATTGGTGCCAGCAAAAAAGCGGAGAACTGCCCCCAGTTCGACTACTGGGCAACTGTCCTGCAACTGGAGGTGACGGTCCTGGTGTACGTGTGCTCTCTGCGCCAAGCGTCGTTTGCGATGTACGTAGATGCCCTGAGAGAACTAGCAGTGTGGTTCCATGTCCTGGTTCACACCAACTACGCGCGCTGGATTCCTGTGCATCTGCGAAACATGGTGGAACTGCCGACGACACACCCTGAAATAGCCCAGGAATTCTGAGCTGGGAACTTCACCGTCCAGAAGACGAACAGGTCGTTCTCCGCCATCCCCGTCGATCAGGCCCACGAACAGAACAATGCTGCCATTAAAGGAGACGGAGGTGCAGTGGACCTGACTGACAACCCCAGCGCTCTACGACGGTGGATGGTGGCAGGACCAGAGGTTGCCACGCTCATCGAACAGTTCCACGATGAAACTGACCCGGGGAACAGATCACAAGACACAAGGCACCATGACCAGTCAGCAAGTGTGCAGACTGCTTTCCTGAAAGATGTACAGTCGATGGTCAACGTGATGGAAGACTTCGGGAATCCATTTGAAGAGGAGAGTCAAGATCTGCTGGTACTCGACACCAAGGAGATCGCGCCACCTGGAGCTGTAGACGCCCTCCGTCATGCACACGAAGTGGGTCAGCTGCAGTTTGACAACTTCGTCAGAGAACGCCTGGTGGAGAGAATGAAACCCATAGGAGATGCCATCCACAGAAACAAGCTGAAAATCTTCGGTCAGCCTGCTTCAAAACCTCCGAAAAAGGGCAAGCAGCAGATGAAATCCCTCAAGAATGACGTGGACCTGTTCTCTCGTCTGTATATCGGGTGCCAGAACCGGGATGGGAATCTAGAGGAATTCTTCCAACATGAAAACAACCAAGTCTGCCCCCCTGCACTATCAGATGGCGGTGGCATCCGGCTGGGTGTCAAGAGTGATCTTCTCGCTTGTCTAGAAGACCTCAGTCAGCTCAAGTCTGAGGTTCCTCCAATCAGCTGCATTGTGCTAGATGGAACGGTCATCATCCAGATGCTGAAGCCAGCACAGCAAAAAGCTTCAACGAGTATGCACAGCAGGTTTTTGTGCCCTACATACTCTCAAAATTCCATCAAGCCACGCGACTGGACCTGGTGTGGGACCGCTACAATACAGACTCGTTGAAGGGTACAGCAAGAGCCAAGCGCGGAAAAGTGGTGACAAAACGGGTGGTGGGTGGCGCAACGATCCCCGGGAACTGGGCCAGCTTCCTCAGAGTCGACGAGAACAAGACAGAGCTGTTCAGCTTCCTGTCTGGCGTCCTCCATGACTCATTCCAGCTTGCAGACAAGAAGCTGGTCATCTCTGAAGGAGATGATGTCTTGAGCAAGCCACCGCTCCTAGATACTGCAGCCCTGGCTCCTTGCAACCACGAAGAAGTCGACAGCCGCATGATGTTGCATGCCTCCCACGCTGCTCACAATGGCCACAAGAATATCCTAATCCGCACAGTTGACACTGATGTTGTTGTCCTGGCAGTGGCTCTGGCACGCACCCTGGAGGAGGAAGCCGAAGTGTGGGTGTCCTTCGGTACGGGCAAGGCTTTCCGGTTCTTGGCAGGCCATGAGATGGCGCGGGCTCTGGGCCCTGAGAAAGCACAGGCACTACCGATGTTTCATGCTTTGACGGGCTGCGACACGGTCTCCTGCTTCGCCGGACATGGCAAGAGGACAGCAGCAGTGTGGACAGCTCTACCTCAGCTGACCCAGACACTCACTGACCTCTCCACTGCACCGGATCATATTGATGAAGATGCCATGCACACCATCGAGAGGTTCGTCATCCTGCTTTACGACAGAACAAGCACCGCAACCGATATCGACAAGGCACGCCGCAAACTGTTTGCAAAGAAGAACAATGTCCAGCTGATCCCACCGACAATTGCAGCCCTGAAGCAGCACGTCCGACGAGCAATATACCAGGGCGGACATGTCTGAGGTCAGGCTCTGGTTCCTGCACGAACATTGCCATCACCAACCGACTGGGGTTGGATTAAGACCAGCGACATGTACGAACCTTTCTGGACAACGCTCTCCGAGGCATCCAAGGTCTGCCGGGAGCTTGTCTCCTGCAAATGCCAGAAGGGCTGCATCAAGAAGTGCAAATGCAAGAAGGCCAGTCTGGAATGCACACCACTGTGTGCTTGCGACGGGGAGTGCTCTCAGAACTGAACTCGCAAACTTAAGATGAAGATTCTGAACTGTTCCAGACAGTACACAGGTACTGTAAAACAGTAAACTTATCTGCATATTGCATTTAGCAGATTATGTGTTCATTAACATGATAATTAAATGTAGTAATGTCCATTGACCACAGAAGTATAACATTTGACTTGCCCAGGATTGATCTGATGAGAGCAAGCCACCATAATTATAACTATCTGGTTCTGTTATTCTTGTTGTATTATCGATGTAATTAGCATAATTGTGTTAAGAATTTTGTTAATTGGCGTGGGCAGTGTCCATGAATAGCTATTGAGAGACAGAGGAAGAAGGACAGATAACATTTCCACAACTTAAGTTAATCTAGCTTATTCACAAGGAATGTCAGCATTTGATGCCTGCTCATAGGTTTCCTTGTCGCCATTTCATCTGCAATTAACCTAAATATGTTAATTAATATCAGCAGCATCTCCCAAAATGTGACTAAGAGCTATCTGGCATGTCTTGATTCAAAACATTCAATAAACATTCACTAAAACCTTCAGCAGCAAACTTTATCTAACTTCTGTGTGTCTTTTGGGTGTCTGCTGGCGGCCATTTTGGAAAATGGCCGCCACGGCTGCCAGGGGGCAGTTGGGCGATGGCTCCACATCCAAATTTGTTCATAATATATTGGTCTACCTCTTTGCCAAAATTGGTGCTTTTATCAAAAAATGCACAATAGGTTAGCTTACCCGCTGTACTACTCTACTATAAACTAAAAACATTACAAGGTAGATGGAAAAAATAATTTTGTTTTGGGTTTATTTTATTGAGAATTGTAAGCAGCCAGGCTTGATATCCAATGCACGCAAGTGTTGCAATGTTAAATACTGTGAAAGTAAAAGGTCTGAAACCATTAGTCGTGTAAGCAGTAGCTGTAACAACAGTATTGTGGAAGAAATTATTGTTCCGTTACAAGCCCTTTACAAAGCAACCGCATTTCTTTTGTCATGCATAAGGCCTTCTCCCAAATAAACATTGGGTGGCACAAACCCAGAGCAGTTCGTTCACAAACAATATACATCCTTAATATTAATTTACTACATTTATTGAAATTTCAATGTATTCATGAAATAGTTAGCAAACAACATAAGCATATAATAAAATCTGCAATCAACACCGCCATTAGGAAATAATTATGTACAGTAATATAAATTAAAAATCATAACATGTTCATATCATGAACCAATAAAGCAGACAGCATAATCATTGCATTTTTTAAAGTTCAATGTGTGCAGTGTTGTCAACTGGCATTGTATTTCATGATGTCATGGTAGGGAAGGAAAAATGCAAAACTTTCATGCAACATTCTTCTGAAAGAAATCCCGTACATAGTAAGAAGAATTACGGTTCCCATGGCTCTTTGCATTCTCTGACATAAATATGATAATAACATGCACAAATTCATACATGATATAAATAATAAAGGGCAGATTATGGTAATATTATTCAAACTAGCCCCCCCCCCAAAAAAAAAAAAAAATCTATATGTATAGACAAATAAATGAATAAATAAAACTTAACAAAATTCCTTTCCACATGCTGAACAAAGTAAGACCCCTCAAAAAATCATACTAATACTACTACTACTACTAATAATTTAGATATCTTAGGGCACCATACTATTCTCCTGCATTCATTGTGATAATGCAAATATATTCATATAGCGTGCAAAAACCTTTCTCAAAAACATTATATAACGTACCATGCATAAGATTACAGAAGCAACATTTACACATATTATTACATGCCCAAAGCTGCATGACATCCTTCAAATGACAAAATAAGAAGGCTGATATTTTTAGCAAAGCTATCCACCACACAACACCACACCAGGTAAAATGTGCATATAGTTGCAAAGCATGCTAAACCGAAAAACAACCAAGTTATATCAGTGCAGAGAAAATTAATAAATACCATTGTCAGCTGGAACAGTTGCCTGATAAAATAAAATATAGATAAGTAAATCGCTAAATAATAATATAATAGTATAATACAATAAAAAAAATAAAAAAAACTTTTCTATAATATACCATAATAAAAAAAAATGTAAAATTTTCTGAGTTTCCTATTTTTTCTGCACATTTTTCCCCTTTGCCCTCTGTTCCGCCATGTTATTAACTAGGAAATCTTAAGTCTAACAAAAATGAGGTGAATGGTACTGACTAGCTGGCTGGAACACAATTGCAGAGTCGTCATAAATGTATGATGATTTAAACGAGACATCATGTCGAGTTCAGCTAGCCACGATGAAATCAGAGATGCTGGGGCTAAAGCATTGGTATGTTTGTATGGTGGACGAGATACAAGTTTGAATATCTTAAGGAGGAAGCTGTTTGGTGACAAAGTTGTCAAGAGCTTCAAGAGTGTCGACATCAAGAAACTTCCACCAACAGCTGATGCAGCCAAATATCATTCTTATAGAGTGTATCTACAGACTCAAATATGGATAGGAAACGTGGTACTGAAGCCGGAAGATTGGGGATGGAATAGTCAACACGAGAGTTTTTTGCCTGCAAAAATGGACAGCAAACCAGCTCCTGATGCTCCTTCTTGAGCATCCTCCTTGAGGATCGTACGTTGCAAATGCATGGAGTACTGTGACACACTGATATGTTCATGCAAGAAAAACGGGATGTACTGCACCGAATTCTGCGGAAATTGCCAAGACGGACTATGCACAAACATAGAGTTAGATGAATTTGACTATTAATTCACAGTATGTATCTAAGAGAAGAACACAAATAATGAACACCTTAATATATGCTTATATAACAGTTTACATACGTTCTTTAATTCGATTGTGATCGAGTGTTGTCAGTCTTGACATAGGGCCTACACTTTCATGGGTAACTTCGGACAGGGTACAATATCTATATAACAATTAATATTGTTAAAAAATAATATCATTAGCTATGTCTTAATGCACTTTTTTTGTAAAGAAAAGGTCATTTGACCTATTTTTTTTAATTCTTGACCTTTAACCTACATGTTTTAGACGGGTCATTTGAGTTTGAAAAAATGTTTTATAGTTTCACTGGTTCATGTTACCATTCATGTATAATGCACTTATTGTGCTAAAAATGAGTATTTTTAGAGATAATGAGCCTTATATATAAATGGCGGCCATTTTGAAAATATGCAAATTAGGTAACTTTTTGGTTGAAACCTGCGTCCCATTTTGGATATGTCATAAAGAACAACTCAATAAACAATAATCAACAATAAAACAAACTGTTGCAATTTGTTTGACTCAAAAGTGTATATGTGGTATACTATACGTTCACACTCCCATGATCTTGATCACCCATTCTCTATTGACGATTTTAGAATCTTATCAAAGGCAAACTTCTCTAGTGATACAAAATTATTAGAATCCATACACATCTAGCACTTGTCTTATCTTAATAATCAAGTCACCTCATGCCAATTACATATACACAAATGATTAGCACACTGTTTTGATCGTCCGACTCTCGTTCCGATCACTTCATAGGAACCGAAATGCTACCTGTAATATCATTGTTCATTCAGTCCTCTGCCAACCTAGACAGCATACACTCCAAGGTTTGTTAAATTATAAATTATGTTTTTAGTTTATAGATAATAATATATATATATATATATATATATATATATATATATATATATATATATATATATATATATATATATATATATATATATATATATATATATATATTATATATATATATATATATAATATATATATATATAATATATATATATATATATATATATATATATATATATATATATATATGTATATATATATATATACTAGCCGGAAAGCCGCCCTCCGGGCGGACTTTTTGGCTAGGTCCTGCGGAGGGCTATCGGTGGGCCTTCGGCCCACCACCTGTGTTTGGTGGGCCTTCGGCCCACCAAACACAAACTCTCCAGATAGCTCCTTCTAACTTTCCTGAAATCATGGATGTAGAAATGTCTATTAACGCCAACCCATTCACATCACCCCCAACCCATTCACTCACCCATTACCCATCACCCCCCACCCATTCACTCACCCATTACCTATCACCCCCCACCCATTCAGTCA
The DNA here is from genome assembly GCA_016584305.1 of Chionoecetes opilio. Lineage (NCBI taxonomy): Eukaryota > Metazoa > Arthropoda > Malacostraca > Decapoda > Majidae > Chionoecetes > Chionoecetes opilio. Next base: position 6,090 of record JACEEZ010019277.1, on the reverse strand, counting down.
ACCATTACCCATCACCACACACCCATTCACTCACCCATTACCCATCACCCCCCACCTATTCCCTCACCCATCACCCATCACCCCCAACTCATCACCCCCCCCCCCATTCACTCACCCATCACCCCACACCCATTACCCATCACCCCACCCATTCACTCACCCATTACCCATCACCCTACATCAAGGTTTCCTCAATTCTCGCAACCCACATTTTTTTTTCACAATTCTCGCTAATAGGCTGCTAAAAAAAAGAAGAGAAAAAGTGATCGGATCATCTCATAAGTGGGCGGCTTAAAACCTTCCCCTGGTCGAGCTGATTCCAAAACTGTGCCACATGATGGGATTCCGCCACAGGGGGCGGCACCCATCGCGGACAGACAGACAGACAGACAGACAGACAGACAGACAGACAGACAGACAGACAGACAGACAGACAGACAGACAGACAGACAGACAGACAGACAGATAGACAGACACACACACACACTTTCGCTTATATTATTATAGATAGATATATACGTATATATATATATATATATATATATATATAATATATATATATATATTATATATATATATATATATATATATATATATATATATATATATATATATATATATAATTATATATCATAGAATAACATTCCCATTGCCGCATGATTAAAGGAAGTAACCCAGTCTTGTTTAATTTGCACAAATTTACATTGGTTTTCTTGAAAAAAATAAGAAAATTTTGCATTATTTCCTAATTAAAGTACATTTCAAATGTATAAGGATCAATACTGTACCTCCTATTATACATAAAGAAAATACTTCACCAAGGGCAAATCGTCCTTCAAAGTGATTGCAAACATAACCATTCAGATAGGATGGCGAGTCATCATGGCTCCATGGACCATATATATGCCATGCTATAACTTGGTCATATCCATGTGGGCATGACAGAAGTGTACGTCTTACCTTCAAGGACATAGCATTATATTCGGGTAATAAATAAATGCCCCTGGCCAGTCCCTTATGATGTAAATAAAAAGAAAGAATATATATATAACTCATTGGTGCCGTCTGCACTTGTAAGCAAAGAAGAGAA